>JAODAL010061823.1:0-20092 GCA_025379985.1 Phyllomedusa bahiana | reverse complement strand
CAGTCTATAATGCGTCTGAATGTATGAAAGTGGTTTTTGTGCGTTCATAAATGGTGTGTAAAGTTCATTGCGCCTCGCCGGTGCGGATTATGGAACTTAGGCGCATTAGTAACATGTATAAAGGCTATAAGAAAACCAAAGGAAATAAAAGAGAAGTCATTAGAATAGCATGTCAGTGAATAGAAACTATGGGATTGATCCTGCTTGGAGGACCACAGGTCTCAGCAAGACCTGTGCTTTGCTGGCTCTTGCTGTATGTAGAATAAAGGTTGAGAGCAGCAAAAATACACTGAAAATGAGACTCGACAACTCACTACCTTCATATATGTCTCCCTTAGCTTTCTTAGTCACTTAACTTTTGAACCCTCAAACAGGTGCGTAGATAAAAATAAAAATGTTAGTGTCGTATACAAAGGGTCTCGCAAAGCACATCTAAAAAGATAAAAGAGGTTTTTATTTTCTTTTACAGGATTAAAAAAAAAAAATAAATAATGTTGGTATCAATGAAATTTGTAACATCTGCAGAAAACAGATCACATCATTTATACCGTACAGTGAACTCCATAAAAACAAAACCCGACAGAAAAAAATGCTACAATTGTGTTTTTAACCGCAAAAAAGGAGTTTCCTTTGGTTTTACAGTGCATTATATTGTATGGCATCATCAAAAAGTATCTGCTCTTACAAAACACAAACCCATATATGTCTATGCAGATGGAAAAATCAGACTTTTATTTTTACTTTCATACACCTGTAGGGGGTCCTGTTTTTTTAGCTGACATCTTACCATTCACACATGGGCATTTAAGTTACAAAAATGACACCATTTCGATAAAATTTTCCTATCGCCATTAATGTGCTCACTGTATTGTACAGGTTCTTACCGTTGCCAGGATACAAAATATATCAAAATTAAATTCTGTTTTTATGATGTTGGTTGATTGAACTGTATTAAGCTGTTTATTGTGTGTTTATGTTTTAGTCACTTATTTTTCTTTTATCTTTTCTTTCTATCTATAATGTGCAGGCAAACAAAGATATGCTATACACTAGAATATTATTACTATAAAGAAAAATAATATTCAGACATCTAGACAGAGAAAATTCAAAAACAGAAGAATAGCCAATATTTCGTGGACAGTGTCTCTGCCTTCTATTTAGCACAAGCAGACTTTTATTCTTGGCAGAGATCAGGTGAAAGAAGAGGCTAAACCATTATATTCTTGTATATAGGGGCAGTATTATACTAGTTATATTCTTGTACATAGGGGCAGTATTATAGTAGTTATATTCTTGTACATAGGGGCAGTATTATAGTAGTTATATTCTTGTACATAGGGAGCAGTATTATAGTAGTTATATTCTTGTACATAGGGGCAGTATTATAGTAGTTATATTCTTGTACATAGGAGCAGTATTATAGTAGTTTTATTCTTGTACATAGGAGCAGTATTATAGTAGTTTTATTCTTGTACATAGGAGCATTTTTATAGTATTTTATATTTTTGTCATGGGGCAGTATTATAGTAGTTATTTCTTGTACATGAGGGCATATTATAGTATTATATTCTTGTACTTAGGGGCAGTATTATAGGGGATATCCTTGTACAAGGGGGCATATTAAGTATTTAATTCTTGTCTGGGGAGCAGTATTATAGCAGTTTATATTCTTGTCTGGGAACATATTATATTAGTTATATTACATTAAAAAGGGGGCAGTATTATATTAGTTTTATCTTGTACAAGGAGGCAGTATTAAGTAGTTATTTTCTTGAATAAAGACGTATTTAGTAGTTTTATTCTTGTACATAGGGGGCAGTTTATATAGTTATATTCTTGTACATAGGGGCAGTATTAAGTATTATATTTTGTACATAGGGGGCAGTATGATAGTAGTTTTTTTCTTTGTACATAGGGGGCAGTTTTATAGAATTAATTTCTTGTAATAGGGGGCAGTTAAGTAGTAGGGGTTTTGTAAATGGGGGAAGTATTATAGTATTTATATTCTTCTACATAGGGGCAGTTTTAGTGTTATTCTTGTAAAAGGGTGGAGTATTTAGTTAGGTCTTGTACAGGGGGGAAGTATTATAGTAGTTATATTTTGTACATGGGGGGCAGTATTTAGTAATTATATTCTTGTACTGGGGGCATTATTTAGTTTTTTATATTCTTGTACATGGGGGCAGTTTTAAGTGTTATATTCTTGTACAAGAAAAGTCACTGTCTTTCACTCCCACCATGGGGAAAGCGGGAAAACTAGTAAAAAATTGGTGTAGCGCTCGGGTGATGGGTAGATTAAAATAAAAAAAGGGACGAGACACTAGATGTCTAGCCAATTCATATGTCTCTTTAATGTAAAATTTAAAAGAAACAGCACAGCGTTCCCGAGGATCTACCTGCTTATCAGTTGCATGTGTTCACACTGCAGGGTTTTTCCCTTATTAAAAAGTTTACAATCATCAAAAAACTAAAAAATGTTATAACAAAATAAAACACTTACATTTTTTTTGAGAAAAATCGCCGAGGTAAAAAAAAGTTTTCTATGAGTTTTCCGCTTGCCTTTGGGTTAGGAGGAAAGCACAGTACTATTATTGCTGCCGGAGACCACGAAATCGTGGGGGGCTCACCGACCTGACTTTGGATTTTGGGGCTGCTCGACTTTGATCCTTTGGGGGATCGTAAATTCTCTAAAAACGTTTTTAAGGTTGTGCATTTCCCTCGCACAATCTCCAGGAAGAAATACACCAGAATTTTTAAACTTCATTCAAAAGTTTATGTGCACGAGGTGCGCTTCTCTCTGCTCCTTGTTTCATTTTGCAGTGATCTAGTTATTATTCTTGTACATAGACGGTAGTATTATAGTAGTTATAATCTTGTTCATAGAAGGTAGAAAAAAGATTTTATCTGACAAAACGGTAGTATTATAGTAGTTTATATTCTTTTAATAAGGGCAGTATTAAGATTACATTCTTTTACATAGGGGCAGTATTTTAAATAGTTTTTTTCTTTTACATAAGGGCAGTAATGTAGTTAATCATTGTACAAAGGGGCAGTATTATAGTAATTTATTTTTTACATAGGGGGGCATATTTTGTAGTTTTATTCTTGGACAGGGTAGTTATATTCTTGTACATAGGAGCAGTATGTAGATTAATATTCTTGTACAAGGAACAGTATCTAGTAGTTATATTTTTTTACGTAGGGGGCAGTTTTAGTAGTTATATTTTTGTACATACGAACATATTATAGTAGTTTATTTTTGTACATAGGGGCAGTATTATAGTAGTAATATTCTTGTACATAGGGGGGATTATTAAATTTTGTTATATTTTTGAACATAGGGGCAGTATTATTGTAGTTAATTCTTGTTCATTAAGCAGTATTAAATATTTTTAATCTTTTTACATAGGGGAAGTATTATAGCGTTTATTTTTTTATAAGGAGCATATTTTAGTAGTTATTTCTTGTACATAGGGGGAAATATTTTAAGTTATAATTTTTTGTTCAAGAGTAGAAAAAGTAGTTTATTTTGTAATAGGGGGGATATATAGTATTTTTAAATTTTTGTACTGGAGGCAGTATTATATAGTTATTTCCTGTACAAGGGGCAGTATTACGTAGTTATATTTTTGTATTAGGAATATTTAATAAAGGGTTTTATTTTTGCATAGGGACGTAAATATAGTAAATTTTTTTGTACATAGGAGCAGCATTATAGATTATATTCTTTTTACATAAGGCGTATTAATTTTTATATTCTTGTCTAGGGGGGGGGTTTATAGTAGTTTATTCTTGAAATTTGGGAAAAAGATTTAGTATTTAATTCTTTTTACAAGGGAGGGGTTTATAGTTTATATTTTTGTACATAGGGAGCACTTTTTTGTAGATTTTATTCTTGAATTAGGACAGTATTTTAGTAAATTTATTCTTTTACATATGGGGCTTCTTATAGTAGTATATTTTTGTTCATAGGGACAGTATAAGTAGTTTTAATTCTTTTTACATAGAAGGCAGTATTATGTTAAAAAATTTTGATATAGGACACTATTATAGTGTTATTTCTTGTACATAGAGGGCAGTATTATAGTAGTTATATTCTTGTACATAGGGAAAGTATTAAATAGATATATTCTTGTACAAAGGGGACAGTATTAAAGTAGTTAAAATTCCTGTACTAGAAGCAGTGTTATAGTTAGGTTTTGGGGCGAAAATTTAGGGGATTCCGGAACAAATCGTTTTTCTTCTAAAATTGCTCAAGCATATGGGGGTGCATGGGGCGGGAAAATGGGGGGAAAAAGGAAAGCCCCCAATGACATGTGCATCTTAAGCCAATCAGCCCGGCGGGCTTCGTCATCACAGCCTATAAAATGGCGCCATGTTTTAAAATTTTAACTTTTTTTTGTTTTGGGGGATTTTCCCTAAAAAACGGGTGTGTTTATTTCCGCCCCCCTACACACCAGAAATCCATCTGTTTTTTTCTGTAGGGTATTTGATACCAAGGGCTAATTTCTCCTCTTGTTTGTGGGGGAATTTGAGTCAAATGCAGGGTGTGTGTATTTCTGCCCCATACATGCCTGAAATCCATCAACTTCAGACCGGTGGGGGGTATTTTAATCTGTGGCCAAAAGTTTTTAAATTTTTCCCCCTTTTTGGGAATTCTGTGTCAAATCAGTGTTTGTGTATTTCAGCCCTACATACATTCAAATCCAGCCATTCAGTCCTCTTGGGAATTGCTATCTGTTGCAAACAAATTAAATTTTTTTAAAATTTTTTTGGTATTCTGTTAAAAATTGTCTTGTAGACCCCCCCCCCCCCCTTCCAAAAGAGTGGAGAGGATGTCATCAGTAAATTTTGCATTGGACTAATCTTTTTCCCCTTTTATCCTTCACTGTCCGCTTTCAATCGGTCAATAATCCTATTGCTAAGCCGAAAAGAAACACAGTTTATCCCCCAAAAATAATATTTTAAATTTAAATTTTTGATTTTCTGTATTTTTTCCGCCCTGCTTTTTGGGACCCAATCATTAGACAATCCTGATTCAAACAAAGGACCCTGTCATCGGCCCTTTTGGCTTCTCCCAAAAACACAATCCGTTGTGTTTGCCTTTTCATTCCCTTTTGACAGATTTAAAAAAAGGGGAAAACCAAACATGTGGCAACGCAAAGGTGGTGGAGGGTGGGAAACAGCATTAGGAAACCACAGGGTGGTCGACTGAGAGAGTGGTCAGTTGGCACAGCAAGAGTAGGCCACAGATTTGGCAACTAAAACAGATTGTGGAGGGGGCAGCAGCATGATTAGGCCACAGATTGGCACAATTACACAGTGTGGAGATGGCGGCAGCAACAACCGCAGCATCAAGCCAGAGAGTGGCACAATGTCATAATATTGAGGTGGCGGCAGCTAGGCAGGGGCGTTGCTAGGGTCCTAAAACATCCGGGGCTCGGGCCCTTTGTGTTTTTTCTGGTAGGGCTGGGTTCACACGACATTTTTCACGCCTCATTGTGAACTGTGGATGTTTTTTTAACAGGAAAAACCTTGTGTTTCCTGTCACTAATTTTCGGGCACATTCCCACACAGATCCCCGTCCATCTCCTCAGCAGTCACTGTACATCTAAAAATCACCAATGACAAAATTTACTTTTTCCAGAACTTCTCACCTTATATGACAATACCCCTAAACAGTCCCACCAAAACATAAAACCGATACATGGAGCAAATCTACCAGACAAGTGATTGTTACTAAACCCTCCTACAAAACCAAGACCCAAAACTATTACTACATAAGGATCAAATATCCTGCCAGACCCCACATGTGACTATCAGCTGTACACAGGCTCTGAAGACGTATACCCCCTGCCAATAATAGTGACCATATAGTGGTATTACTAGTTGTATGTAGACGCTCTGCAGACATATAAGTGATTACACTGCAGTTACATTTAGTGACTCACAGGAGACGTCTTTCCCTTTTATTCTCCATCCGGTTCACACCTTCATGCTGATTGCTCCCGGCCAATAACTCGTCCCTGAGGATTTGGACACAAATATCTTAGAATCCTCACATTTCCAGCAACTCCTTAATTATAGTATAGCAGTCCCCTCATTAGGTATATAGGGGCACTGAAGCAGTATATGGGGCCACAGGCAGGTATAAAAGGGGCCACAGGCAGTATATAGGGGGGCATAGGCAAATATAGGGGCACTGAGGCAGCTATATGGGGCCACAGGCAGTAAAAAGGGGGCACTGAGGCAGTAAATAGGGGCCACAAGAAGGTATTAGGGGCACTGAGGCAGAATAGGGGCACTTTAGGCAGCATATGGGGCCACAGGCAGGTAATGGGGCCACAGCAGTAATATGGGGGGCCCCAGGCAGGGATATGGGGGCCACAGGCAGGGATATGGGGGCCACAGCAGGCATTATAGGGGCACAGGCAGTATATGGGGGGCCCCAGGCAGTATATGGGGCCACAGGCAGGGATATGGGGGCCACAGGCAGTAATAGGGGCCACAGGCCGTAATATGGGGGCCACAGGGAGGGATAATGTGGGCCCCCAGGCAGTAATATGGGGGGCCACAGGCAGGGATATGGGGGCCACAGGCAGGCATTATAGGGGCAAAAAGGCAGTATATTTAGGCCACAGGCAGGGATATGGGGGCCACAGGCAGTATATGGGGCCACAGGCAGGGATATGGGGGCCACAGGCAGGCATTATAGGGGCACAGGCAGTATATGGGGGCCACAGGCAGGGATATGGGGGCCACAGGCAGGCATTATAGGGGCACAGGCAGTATATGGGGGCCACAGGCAGGATAAAGGGGGCCACATGCAGGATTATAGGGGCACAGGCAGTATATGGGGGCCACAGGCAGCATTATAGGGGCACAGCAGTATATGGGGGCCACAGGCAGGATAATGGGGGACACAGGCAGGCTTATAGGGGGCACCCCGGCAGTATATGGGGGCCACAGGCAGGGGTATGGGGGCCACAGGCAGGATATGGGGGCCATAAGCAGGCATTATAGAGGCACAGGCAGTAAATTGGGGGCCACAGGCAGGCAATATAGGGGCACAGGGGAGTTTTATGGGGGCACTGAGGCAGATACACGCTTTAAAAATAACAACATTAATACTCACCTGAACTCCCCCGGCGAGCGCGCTCGGTCCTCCTCAGCCCGCGCGCCTCCGGCAGCTCCCTGGGCGCACGGCCATGACGCGCTATGCGCCCGAGGGAAAGGCAGCGTCGCATTGACATCACATCATCGCGGGCCCCTGCCGGCTGAGGGGTACGGGCCACGCGGGTCCTCGGCGCTGTGAGGACCCGGCGGCCCCGCAGTGTCGGACCCAGAGCCGGTCCGACACTGTCTGCGGAGCAGGGAGCGCTCGCTCTCTGCCCCGCAGAAGCCCTCAGCTGTGTGTGCGTCCAGCGGACGCACATGCAGCTGAAGGCCAGTCAGTGCTCCCCGCCACGGCAGCGGCCTGGAGCCCGGGAGACTCGGGGCACAGGGAGTTTTATTCGGGGCCCGAGCCACGAATAAAACAGCCTAGCGATGCCCCTGCAGCTAGGTGACCTAATGAGGAGGTGTCAGTAGCAGCAACATTAAGCCAGAGAGTGACATAGCCTGGAGATGACAGCAGCAGCATGAGGAGACCTGAAAGGTAAGGTGGCAGCAGCATCAGAAGGCTACATAATGACCCAGGGAAGAGTGTGGAGGTGGGTGTCAATACCAGTCCCTGGTAAAGATGGTGGGTGGTTAAAGGAGGAGCTGGCAGCAGGTGTTTGGCATCAGAATAGTAGCTGAGGCAGGTAGCCAGAAGAATCCAGGGTTCAGGGTCTGCTCCAGGTGCTGCTGCTGGTGGGTACCTAATCACTAGGGGGTGAAGAAAGCTGCTCATCAACAACTGCAGACTCAGGTTGCTGCTGATGGAGCTGGTACTGTTCCTACCCCCACACCTTCCCACAGAAGCCGTGGCAGTGGTACATGAGCACTGAGGAAATCTCCAGTCAGATCTACTAGAGAATGGACGATGTTGCACATAGGCAGCAGCCAACTGACTATATTGGATGTCTCTACTTGAGTTTGCCCTCCATCTTGGCAGGTGAAAAAAATTCCCCCATTTTGGACCGGTAGTGAAGGTCCAAGACGTTGGAGAGCCAGAAGTCATCCCTCTGCCAGATAGTGACTATTCGGCTGTAACTACCCACAAAAATCAGCATGCAGCGGACCATCTGCACAAGTGACTCTGAGGGATTCACTGCCTCCATCTCCACTGTATACTGCTATGGTGTGCCTGGATCATCTGCCTTGTCTTCTTCATCTCTCTCTTCCTCCTCTGGCTGCTCCTTCTCCTTCTCTCCGGTCACCTGGCTAGCGCAATCACTCATTTCAACCGACTTCAACAACTCCAGACTCAGGTTGCTGCAGATGGATCTGGTAGTACTCTTACAACCCCAGCCTCCCACCGCAGCCGTGGCAGTGGTATGTGAGAGCTGAGGAATCCCCTGGTTAGACCAGTGGGAGGATGGACGATGGCACAAATAGATCTCTCTATCATTACCAATGGCTGCACTCTCTAACTTACTACACAAGTCCGTTACCTCTTGCCTTTCAAATCACACATTCCTTACCCTTGCCTCCACTGGAAAAATATCTCCCGAATCCGCTCATTAGTTCAATTTGAAAGTGAAAAAATGCTTGTCCATGTCCTCGCCATCTCGTGCCTAGACCATTGCAACATCCTTCTCTGTGGCCTTCCATCTAGCACCCTCGCTCCCCTTCAATCCATCCTTAACTCTGCTGCCCGTCAGATTCACCTCTCTCCTCGACACTCCTCTGCCTCTCCCCTTTGCCAATCCCTTTACTGGCTGCCCATTGCCCCCACTGGACTCATGTGGCCATGAGATGTAGTCACCAAATCTCCAGTACCCTGAACAGACAGATTTTTCAGCATATGTTCCATATCATATGACATATGGACATATGTTCCAAGCAGTGAAATGACGTTGTTCATCCCGTAGCCCTGGCGACTGACAAATTACGTGGCCTCCTGAAAGAGCCTGAGCAATCGGCATGTGTCATGCATGAGCTGCCACTGGCTGTCATAAACATTACACAGTGGAGTATCCTTGTCCGCTTGGATCATCAAGAAATCCTTAATGACCTTTCTCTGTTCATAGATTTCTCTGTTTTCCTCTGTTTTGCTTTGTTCATAGCTTTCTCCCTGTTTTGCCCTGTTTATATATTTCTCTGTGTTTTTCTCTGTTCACAGTTTCTCTGTTCTGTTCAGCTCAAGGAGGGTGTGCTTGGCGGTGTAGGAATGGTTAAAGTGCATGCAAAGTTTCCTGGCCATTTCTCTGAACGGTGCATAGTCCACCACTTGAAAAGGGAGGAACTGCAGTACCACCAAGTTGGACAGGAGAACGGTCAGCTTCTGCACCTTAGGATGGCTAGACACATACTGCTGTCTCTTGGCAATCATCTCGGTGAACGACTACTGGCACCATGAGTGGCAGGGATCAGGAGAATCTGGACCAGTAGAGAGTGTGAAAGACAGATAACTCCCTTCAGCAGAGGTGGTGGAGCCTTGACTGCCTGAAGTGGGAGGCGTGCCACTGGGTGCTTCTGCTGCGACAGGATGGACCACCACATCTGAGACACGTTTCTCCCAGGTCACTGGATGGTGACGCTGCATATGTTGACACAGGGCTGTGTTGCCAACGTTAGGTCCCTTGCCACGCTTTACTTTCTGTCCACACATTCTACATATAGCCATGTTCGCCT
This sequence comes from Phyllomedusa bahiana, assembly GCA_025379985.1. NCBI lineage: Eukaryota > Metazoa > Chordata > Amphibia > Anura > Hylidae > Phyllomedusa > Phyllomedusa bahiana. Next base: position 10,312 of record JAODAL010061823.1, on the reverse strand, counting down.
CCTCCGGTGTCTTGCCAGAAAACTGCAACACCGACGAGTAGGTGATTTTACCAATAATGCTCCGCACTGACTGACTGTTACCGACATTGCCTCAGTGAGCCCCTGCAACACTACTTTCTGGGACCTGCAAAGTGGGTGGTCTAAATCGTGGTCGTTTGGCTCCCAACCTCGCACTGCTGCCACACACTACCCACCTGCCTGCTGCGCCATTGCTTGATGCACAAGCTGCCACTGTCTTGTCCCAATGATGATGATGATGAAGCCCTTGATTCCAGGACCGGGACGATGGGTAGTCGAAGGTAGGTGACCGACTAAGGCACCACTTCATCCCAGACAGAAAGGGAGGCGCAAGTAGGCATGGAGTGGGCTGAATTTTACATTTGGGGGGCACTTTATGCCGTGTTTAACTAGGGCACCAGAATACCTTGTCCCAGCCTCGCTTGCTTCACTTGTCTCCCAAGTGCGATCGGCTACATCGATTAGTGTTTGCTTGTCACCTCTGTCCTTCTCAACGGTGTCGCTGTACAGAGCCTGACCACTCACAACATAACCCAACATGCCACTATCCTCATCACTACTTGCCCACTTCTGCAAGAAGCACCAGATGTCTTCCCCACCTCTTTGCAGCCCACTGTCCTCAAATAGTTTGTCCTCACTGTATAGTGGTGCAGAACCCACAGCACATAGTAGTTCTCTGGCTGTGGGAACCGAACCTGACAGAGGCGGTTGAGAACAGGTGAGCGCCCCTGACCCGCTCCCGGGCAATGCAAACTAAAGGTTGTGTCTTACGGATGCACCTACTCTTTGCCGGTCTTGTCAGATGTCATCTGAGAGAAAGTGGAAGACCTAGCCAACCATTCGAGAACCGTTGGCTTGGTGGTCAACACACGGCCACTAGATGAGACCGGAAGCTCTGGCCTCACGCAGTGACCCCTGCTGTGATGTCCCCTTACTGTGCTGTGACCTGTGCCTGCTCCAGGAATCTATTATTGCGTTCTTTGATGCTATTGTACCCTTAGCTCGGTTTTTTCCAGCTGGTGCTGACATGACTTTGTCCGGCTGCATTCCCGCTTTAGTTATTTGGTCAGTTTTGACCTGTAACTGCCCAGAGAAGTGAAGAGTGAAGCGATTCTAAGAGCGGCGCCTGTCATCTGCGTGTAATATTACAACACAGCAAGACCTAACCATTCTCCCTATGCATATTTGAGCGTGGCACAATGTTCTACAACATCCTACAGGCTTTCGCAGCCAGGAAATGTTCTTAACGCGATTCGTCACGAATAAATTCAAGTTGAAACGATTTTTTATAGAAAATTCGCCGATTCTGGAGAAGCAAATTTTTGAGAAATTCGCTCATCTCTAATTATAGTAGTAATATTCTCATACCTAGGGGACAGTATTATATTAGTTATATTCTTGAACATAGGAGGCAGTATTATAGTAGTTATATTCATGTACACAAGAGCAGTATTATAGTAGTTATATTCTTGTACATAGGAGCAGTATTATAGTAGTTATATTCTTGTACATAGGAGCAGTATTATAGTAGTTATTTTCTTGTACATGGGGGGCAGTATTACATTAGTTATATTCTTGTACATAGGGACAGTATTATATTAGTTATATTCTTGTACATAGGAGCAGTATTATAGTAGTTATATTCTTGTACATAGGGGACAGTATTATAGTAGTTATATTCTTGTACATAGGCAGCAGTATTATAGTAGTTATATTCTTGTACATAGGAGCAGTATTATAGTAGTTATATTCTTGTACATAGGGAGCAGTATTATAGTAGTTATATTCTTGTACATAGGGACAGTATTATAGTAGGTTTATTCTTGTGCATAGGAGCAGTATTATAGTAGTTTCATTCTTGTACATAGGGGGCATTATTATAGTATTTATATTCTTGTACATAGGAGACAGTGTTATAGTAGTTATATTCTTGTACATAGGAGGCAGTATTATAATAGTTTTGTTCTTGTACATAGGAGGCAGTATTATAGTAGTTATATTCTTGTACATAAGGGCAGTATTATAGTAGTTATATTCTTGTACATAGAGGGCAGTATTATAGTAGTTATATTCTTGTACATAGGGACAGTATTATAGTAGTTATATTCTTGTACATAGGGGGCAGTATTATAGTAGTTATATTCTTGTACATAGGGACAGTATTATAGTAGTTATATTCTTGTACATAGGGAGCAGTATTATAGTAGCTATATTCTTGTACATAGGGGGCAGTATTATAGTAGTTATATTCTTGTACATAGGGAGCAGTATTATAGTAGTTATATTCTTGTACATAGGAGCAGTATTATAGTAGTTATATTCTTGTACATAGGGGGCAGTATTTTAGTAGTTATATTCTTGTACAAAGGATCAGTATTATAGTAGTTATATTCTTGTACAAAGGAGCAGTATTGTAGTAGTTATATTCTTGTACATAGGGGCAGTATTATAGTAGTTATATTCTTGTACATAGGTGCAGCATTATAGGACCTTTATATGTTTAAAGACAAGTACTATAGAAGTTACAATATCATCTTATAAATAGAGGGCAGTATTTTACCAATTAGACTCCTTTTCCATATGGCCATTTCCTAGATTTTAACATTAACATTAGAGCTTGGATTGATGAGCGCATTTTATCTTTCTTCTTCCGTTTTATCCCTCTACCCAATAGTGCCCCACGTTCACCTTTTTGATAACATGGGAACTTATGACTTGTCTTTGATATTTTGCATCTTTACAAACTACGGCACCAGAACTAAATTGCATCTCATCTTTTCTGCATGGTTAAGACAATCTTGATTCTTGAAATAGCTACAGGGAAACACATCTCTTGATAAAATCTTTCATTTTCACACGTTAATGACTGGCGACATATGTTTATCCATCGTGAGAACTGGAGCGCATTGTGCGCATGTTTCTGCCCCCAAACTACAATTACTGTTATTTGCAGATTAAGCTCATTCAGAGTAGTGGACATATCCATTTTGTACATCTAATTTTAAATGTGGCAGAAGTTGAATCTCTGGAGATATTTGGTATTTTAAGATTTAATTGCTGCATTAATTATTAAATCTCTCTGTGCTGGAGGCTTGCGGGCTGTTTATTAAACTGTCTCATCTGAAATTAGTGGGAGACCATCTGCATTTCGCTATTTGAAGTCTTTCAGCATCTGTTTGTCCCCCTTTTTTCATAAAACAAGGGGAAGAAACTGGAAATTGAAGCTTAAAAATGCAGACGAATGAACGGCTTTTCAAGTTGTATCTCTTAGATCATCGCAAAGTAAAAGCTGACAACACAAATCTGCCACCTAGTTTTTTCACAATGACCATATGCCAATCATTGTTTAAAATAATATATTATATAATCGTTAAATCTATCCAGCTGAGGCTATCACTTCATACTGGAAACAGGAAGACCGGAACCTAATGAGAAACAGTCAAGGGTGCATTGTACTGCCCTAATATGAACCCTACAGGCCATGTAAAAGTGTGAGTACTAGAGTTTGTATGTAGGTAATGTCTAGATGCACTTGGATGCTGAGCTTCAGTCTGTTGTATCATCCAGAGCTGCAATCACAATGCTTCTTGTTATAACAAAGAGAGTATAATTTAACTGCCAAGGAATGATATGAGATTATCCCTCTGTATTGGAAACAGCATATGAAGGATCCAGTGTGACATAGTTGAGTGTACATAGTGAGTTCCCATTTTTACTTGAACCTTTTTCACCATATAGTCTGTTTATTATAGGATAAATATTGATGGGGCTACAACCCACTACATAACTGATTTTGTACTAAGTGACCCTGAGCCATATCCTGTATTATCCTCCAGAGCTGCACTCACTATTCTGCTGGTGCAGTCACTGTACATACATTACTTATCCTGTACTGATCCTGAGTTACATCCTGTATTATACTCCAGAGCTGCACTCACTATTCTGCTGGTGCAGTCACTGTGTACATACATTACTTATTCTGTGCTGATCCTGAGTTACATCCTTTATTATACTCCAGAGCTGTGCTCACTATTCTGCTGGTGCAGTCACTGTGTACATACATTACTTATTCTGTACTGATCCTGAGTTACATCCTGTATTATCCTCCAGAGCTGCACTCACTATTCTGCTGGTGCAGTCACTGTACATACATTACTTATCCTGTACTGATCCTGAGTTACATTGTGTATTATACTCCAGAGCTGCACTCACTATTCTGCTGGTGCAGTCACTTTGTACATACATTACTTATCCTGTTCTGATCCTGAGTAACATCCTGTATTATACTCCATAGCTGCGCTCACTATTCTGCTGGTGCAGTCACTGTACATGCATTACTTATTCTGTACTGATCCTGAGTTACATCCTGTATTATACTCCAGAGCTGCACTCACTATTCTGCTGGTGCAGTCACTGTGTACATACATTACTTATCCTGTACTGTTCCTGAGTCACATCCTGGGTTATACTCCAGAGTTGCATTCACTATTCTGCTGGTGCAGTCACTGTGTACATACATTACCTATCCTGTACTGATCCCGAGTTACATCCTGTATTATACTCCAGAGCTGCACTCACTATTCTGCTGGTGCAGTCACTGTGTACATACATTACTTATCCTGTGCTGATCCTGAGTTACATCCTTTATTATACTCCAGAGCTGTGCTCACTATTCTGCTGGTGCAGTCACTGTGTACATAAATACTTATCCTGTACTGATCCTGAGTTACATCATGTATTATACTCCAGAGCTGCACTCACTATTCTGCTGGTGCAGTCACTGTACATACATTACTTATCCTGTACTGATCCTGAGTTACATCCTGTATTATCCTCCAGAGCTGCACTCACTATTCTGCTGGTGCAGTCACTGTACATACATTACTTATCCTGTACTGATCCTGAGTTACATCCTGTATTATCCTCCAGAGCTGCACTCACTATTCTGCTGGTGCAGCCACTGTGTACATACATTACTTATCCTGTACTGATCCTGAGTTACATCCTGTATTATACTCCGGAGCTGCACTCACTATTCTGCTGGTGTTACTGTATAGAGACATTACTTATCCTGTACTGATCCTGAGTTACATCCTGTATTATACTCCAGAGCTGCACTCACTATTCTGCTGGTGCAGTCACTGTGTACACACATTTCTTATCCTGCACTGACCCAGAGTTATTTCCTCCAGAGCAGCACTCACTATTCTGCTTGCTGTTACTGTAAATTGCTAACAAATGTTTTAGCAGACAATGGCTTTATCAGAAGAATTGCTTACATTAATACAGTAAGTTAGAAACTCTGCCCATGTACAATAAATGTCAATAAAGTCCTTATACACTTTGTGGGACTGTGATGCCCTTGGTTCTGCAGACCTGTCTTTCACCATCCATTGAAGTTCATTTTCTTTTATATCACTGTGTTTTTCACCATTATTTTCAGCCCTGCTTTCTCTCACATGCCATTTGATGACTAGTAAATTCATTGAGTTGGTGGTTCCCTAATAAAGTGACCCCACCACCACCATTCCTTAAACATACAAGTCTGTGTGATAGTCTCTCTTCTTCGTCTCTCTATTGCTATGCACGTTGGGATTTCTGTGAAATGTGACAGCCTAGAAGCCTTTAGGAAGGTGTAACCTGCTGTGTGTAAGTAGAATTTACCTTCACTGATCACAGATGTTTTATATTGGTCAAAAAAAGGTTAGCAAAACTGAATGGAGAAGTACAGAACTGCGGGACCAGCCTACACCCAGGGATAGCAGGTGCATCAACCTGGCTTTCATATTTCTATATAAATTATATACACTGACCCTACTTGCTATTTGTTTTTCTCAAATTTCCATTTATTAGAGCACAGAGAACTATCATTGTTCTCATTGCACTGTGGTCACCATGTGAGGGACAAGTTGTCTTGGTGTAGAGGTTTCAGAACGTTGCCTTTGAAAGTCTTTGAATCATGAATCATCTGTAATGTAATCACCTCTTTCCTTCCCCTCCACGCACCCTCCAATTCTTTTTTCAAATGCTATATTCTTCATACATGCTGACAATGTCAGACTGGGGTGTCAGCGACCCACCAGTGGAGTTGATTCTTGGGGTCTACCAGTGGAGTTGATTCCTGGGGCCCACCAGTGCAGTTGATTCCTGGGGCCCACCAGTGGAGTTGAACCTTGGGGCCCACCAGTGGAGTTTAATTCTTGGGGCCCATCAGTGCAGTTGATTCTTGGGGCCCACCAGTGGAGTTGATTCTTGGGGCCCACCAGTGGAGTTGATTCTTGGGGCCCACCAGTGGAGTTGATACTTGTGGCCCACCCGTGCAGTTGATTCTTAGGGCCCACCAGTGGAGTTGATTTCTTGGGGGTCTACCAGTGGAGTTGATTCCTGCGGGCCACACCGGTGCAGTTGATTCTGGGGCCCACAAGTGGAGTTGTTCCTTGGGGGGCCACCAGTGGAGTTTAATTCTTGGGGCCCATCAGTGCGTTGATTCTGGGGCACACCAGTGTAGTTGAATTCCTGGGGTCCCACCAGTTGAGTTAATTCTTGGGGCCCCAACAGTGGCGGTTTGATTCTTAGGGCCCCACCAGTGCGTTGTTTCTTGGGGCCATCAATGCAGTTGTTTCTTAGGGACCAACAGTGGAGTTGATTCTTGGGGCCCCTCAGTGCAGTGATTCTTGGGGCCACCTGTAAGTTCGATTCTTGGGGGCCCATCAGTGCAGTTGATTCCTGGGGGCCACACAGTCAGTGTGGATTCTTGGGGCCAATCAGGGAAGTTGATTCTTAAGGGCCCACCCAGTGGGAGTCTGATTCTTGGGAGCCCATCAGCTGCAGTTGATTCATGGGGCAGCAGTGGAGTTGATACTTGGGGCCACACAGTGAGTTAATTTAATTCTTGAGGCCCACAGTTGATTTATTTTGGGATTCAAATTCTACAGTATTTGGATGCACGGACTTCGAATCTTGGTTTCTGCCTCTTTTTTCTCTGTCTTTCTCACTGTAAAGCAACTCCATGACCAAGACCAAGAGTTTCCCCTGCTCCTCTGTGGGCCAGTCCTAGCAGGCATGCTGGCCATTTTACAAAACATCACTAGTGTGTGTGGGCTCCTGCAGCTATTATTCAAGCTCTCTTTCTCACTCTCTCTCCATCCTATCTTCTTTTTTTTTTTTATTATTTCTAGGTTGTTCTGCCCTGGTAATTACCAGAACATGATGTTTTCCAAGGTTCTACTCTATTTCTAGTTGCTTACTAGGTGTGGATTTCAAAGGTGTAATCAGTGTGATTGATCACCTAATCTACAAACCATTTTTCTATATGTATTTTTTTGCCTGCTCCTTGAAAGTGTATCCAGGACACTTCTCCAGAATCCTGGTCCACTATAAACGTAGTTCTATTATTACATCTAGAAATGTATCCTGACCCTTCTCCAGAATCCCAGGTCACATGAAAACCTGTGTCTATTATTAACATCTAGAAATGTATACAGGACCCTTCTCCAGATCCTGGTCACTTATTACTTGTTCTTTTATTACAATCTAGAAATGTATCTAGGGACCCTTTCCAGAATCCCGGTCACTATAATGTTTATTATTAACTCTTGAAATGTTCTCAAGACCTTCTCCAGAATTCCTCTGGTCACTATAACTTGTTATTATTAATCTTGAAAGATGTATCAGCACCATCTCTCCAGAATCTCGGTCAACTATAACTTGTTATTGTATTACATTAGAAAATGTCTCCAGACCCTTCTCACCAGAATACCCGGTCACTATACCTGTATATATTGATTACCATCCAGCAATATGTATCCAGACCCTTCTCCAGAATCCTGGTCACTATTACTTGTTTCGTATTATTACATCTCGAAATGTTATCCAGACCCTTCTCCCGAATTTTCGCTGGTTTCACTATAACTTGTCTATATTATTAATCTAGAAATGTATCAGACCTTCTCCAGAATTACCGGCACTTAACCTGTTATATTATTACATCCCAGAAATGTATCAGACCCTTCTCCAGAATCATGGTCACTCATAACTTGTTATATTATACACTCTAGAAATGTCACCAGACTTCTCCTGAATCCTGGGTCACTATTACTTGTTTTATTTTTACATCTAGAAATGTACCCCAAAAACCCTTCTCCAAACCCCCGGGTCCCCTAAAAACTTGTTTTTTTTTACATCAAAAATTTGTTCCGGGACCCTTCTCCAAACCCCCGGGGTCCTATAACTTGTTTATTTTTTCATCAAAATTTTATCCAGCCCCTTTCCCGGAACCCCGGGTCATAAAAATTTTTTAATATTTACATTTTGAAATTTTCCCCAGGCCCTTCTCCGGGAACCCTGGTCACTTTTAACTTTTTTCTTATTACATCTAAAAAAAGGGGTTCCAGCCCCTTCTCCCAACCCCGGTTTAAATTTAAAAACTTGTTTTTTTAAATTACACCCAAAATTTGTACCCCAAGCCCCCTTTTTCCAAAATTTTCCGGGTCACTAAAAAAATTGTTTTTATTACATCTGGGAAATGTTCCAGCCCCTTTCCCTCCAAAAACCCTGGCCCATTTAAAAACTTGTTTTTTTTTCATCTAAAAAATGTACCCAGACCCTTCCCCCAAACCCCTGGTAAATTTAAAAATTTGTTTTATTATTACTCGAAATGTTTTCCAGACTAGAGATGGGGGAATTTTCCTCAAAAATTTTTTGGTTGGGGTCACTTCGCCGTTTTTTTCCCGAAAAAAATTGTTTCGGCCCGAATTACTTCGGCACAAAATTCACTTTAAAAAAAAAACAGTATTTCCAGGCTGCCCAGAGCTTTGCGGGGTTGCTGGAACTTTTGGTGCCATGTTAAATATGCAGAGGGAGTTGGGTTTTGGTCTTCTTACAATTTGTTTTTTGTATGACAGCACTTGACTGCCCCCGCTTTTTGAATGGGTTTAAAAATTTAAAAAAATTTCCCGGGGCCCCTTTAAAGAGGGCAAAACTGCCCAAAAAAACCAAGGGGGAATGTAGCTGATAAATTTAATGCTAGCGAAAGCGGGGAAAAAAAAACAAGTGAGAGCTGGGTTTGGCCCTTTGTGATAGGGTGGGGAAAGGGTAAAGGCGGAAAGCACACCCAGCATGGAGGTCAGGCAGTGGCCCCAAAGGGACATTCTGGGGGCGGAAAAAACGGTATTAGGCCACGAGGGGCCCAAAACCCACACGTGTGGAGGGTAGGAGCAGCAGCATGAGGGTCAGGCGGTGGCAAAATTTGAATTTGGGGCGGCAAAACATTATTAGGCCAAGGTGGCAAACCCAACACATTGTGGAGGTCCCGGCGGCCCAGATTTTGGGAGGTCAGACAGGGCCAAGGCTTTCTGGAGGGGGGCAAAAACCAGTATTAGGCCACGGGGTTTTGGCACAATCACACAGTGTGGGGTCAGGGCCGGCAGCAGTAGAGGTCGGGCATGGCACAATGAAAATTATGGAGGCGGAAAAACATTTATTAGGGCCAAGAGTGGCAAAATAACAGTGTGGGGGTCACGGGGGCGCGTATGAGGTAAAGCCCAGGGGCCCCAAATGCATTTGGGGGGGGGGAAAAAACATTATTGGGGCACGGAAGGGGGCCCCAATAACAGTGGGGGAGGTCACGGCGGCGCAGTATGGGTCGGGCAGTGGCAAATGGCATTTGGAGGGGAAAAAACCAGTATTAAGCCACGGGGAGTGGCCCCCTTTTCAGTGTGGGGTTCAGGGCCCGGGCGCTGTTTGAGGTCAGCAGGGGGGAACAAGGGCCCATTAGGAAAGGCGGAAAACAGTATTGGGGCCACAAAAGTGCAAAATTTTACCTTTGTGGAGGGCCCGGGCCCTGGGGCAGGTTGAGGTCAGACCCATTTGGGCCCCAAGGGCTTTGGGAGGGGAAAAAACAGTATTCCCCCAAGAGTGGGCAAAAATCACACATTTGTGGGGGTTTCACGGCGGCAGCGTATGGGTCGGGCATTTGGCAAAATTTTGAAATTAGGGGAGGCGGAATAACGTTTTAAAGGCCACAGAGTGGCAAAATTTCACACTTGTGGGGTGGCCGGGGACCCCGGGTTTTGAGGTCGGCAGTGGCCCCAATGACTTATGGGGGCCCCGGGGAAAAACGTTTTTGGCCACAAGTTGGCACAATGAAATTTTTGGGGATAACCTTTTGGGGCCCACGGCAGTGGCCCCAAAATTTTTGGGTGGGGGGGGGGGGCCCCAGGGACCTTTTGGGGCCCCGTGGCACAATAAAAATTTTGGAGGGGGCAAACATTTTTAAAGGCCCAAGGGGATTTGG
>JAODAL010061822.1:0-20094 GCA_025379985.1 Phyllomedusa bahiana | reverse complement strand
TTACCCCGGTAGATGCTGCTTTAAAAATTCTTAGCTAACTACATAAAATCTTAAAATCTCTAATATAACTAAATTGGAAGGACACAGCAAAGAAAGGGGTTTCTCTTGCAAAATAGACTAATTTCGCTGCGTGTGTGGCCACGGGAGAGCGCAGGTCCTTTCCCTAGGGGAACGCTGAGGGGGACATGAGGCTAAAAAGGGGAAACGCTGTTCATGTAAAACGAAGGGTATGTGTTTTTTCCCCAGCCAAATCGAAAACCATACCACATCCCGTCATGACTCGCACACACACCCTCCCCCTGTCTATTCTTTTAATATATTTGCTGGCGCCAAAATTACAGGAAAAGCCCCCAAAAAAAAACCATCTTAAAGATGAAGCTCAGATTTTAACCTTTAAAATTATGAATGATCTGGAAATTTCGATACCATAAAAACCTTGCCGATTTCAATTTTGTCAAAAAAAAAATCGCCTCAACAAAATTTTTTCCCATTTTGCTTTTTTTTTCAAGTGTGATAACATAAAAAACTTTACACCCCCCCCTGCATTTTTTTAAAGGTATTTTTTAAGTGTAGATGTTTAATTCGTCCGCAAATCCCTTTAAGAAATCAAATGTCCTAATCCCCCCCCAAAAAAAACCTTTTTAGTGAGAAGACTTTTTGCCCTCCTGGCTTCTGGGGGATGATTCACCCAATCAATGGTTTCATTTTTCCCCCAAAAATTTCCTCTTCTTTGTTTTGGGGGGACGACTCCCCTGGAATCAAATGATGCGACCCCATAGTGACTCCAGCCCCAGAAAATTTTAAGCCTCAAATTGTGCAATTTGTGTCCAGCCTGAACCCCCTTTTTGAACTATTTAACCTCCAGAAATCACCTTTTTTTCAAATCTTTTTAAATAAGAAATTTGAAGCTTCCTATTGCCCCTAACGGTGAAAGCCAGTGCTGCCCGTCAGCCATCTGTTAACACGGAGGTCCAGCTGCCAAATACGTGGTGCGGTGAGAGCCAGGGGTTTGGTTTTTGTCATTATTAAAAACCCCAGGTTCGGGGCCCGGGGCCGGGGTTTTCGTGGGTGCGGTGAGAGGGCCCGGCGGCGTCCGTCATCTATTAACACGTAAAAATGCCCTTTTGACGCAGCAACGAAAACAGTCGTGTGAAAGCAGAGTGGGAAGCGGAAGTGTGAGGTAAGACTCCGCCTTCCTAGTACACAGTCAAGACCGGGTAGGCTTGCCCCTCCGTATGGTGCAGGGGGCCAATTTAGCTTCCTTGGAAATATGAGGTTAACGCTCCTGTTCCCCCCCCAGGGCCCTTTTTTTTGGGATTCTTTTTTTTTCATTTTACTCAATGTGCTGGGAAGAAATTTGGTTTTGTACTTTGTTTCTGTCTGTGTCTATACTCCCCGTCCTCTGAATAACCTACATCTGGTCAAGTTTTTTTCCCGTACCCCCCTTGTACAATTCAGAGAAATTTTTTTACCAGTTTTTTGTACAGCAAATTTTTTAGTAGTTTTAAACTAGAAAACACATTTTTTTTAAAAAAGGTGGAATCCCACCTGTCTTTGTTTTTCTTTTTTTTAAATTTTATTAAATGGGGTTTTTCCCCAATACGGGATTGATAGCTATGTTAAAAGATCTTGCAAAAACAAGTATTTTGGGAATATGGTTTCCCTTAACAGTGTCCTACCATTCCTGTTTCTGACAAAAAAACCATCACCCCTTGGGGCCACCCCTTCTTTGAAGAACAAATGTCTGTTAGAAAAACATTTTTTTTTTAAAAAGGGACCTGTAGTATAGCTGCATGTCACACGAAAAAGCCCCCAAAAAATTTAAAAAAATGACCCCCTGGCCACTTTTGACAATTTTTTGAAGAACAAAAGTCGTTGAAACAACATTTTTTTATAATAGGGCCTGTAGTATAGCTGCTAGAGATGGGCAATTTTTCCGAAATTAGTTCGTTCATTCGCCCCAATTTCTCCCCAAAAAAAAAACTTCGTTCCGAAATTTTTCGGGGCGAATCACGTTAAAAAAAACCAGCTTTTTCCCGCTGCAAAAAGAGCCTGCAAAGGGGGCTGTAGAACTTGTGCCCCTGCTTAAATATGCAGAGGGGGCTTGGTTTTTGGTTTCATACAATGTTGTGTTTTTTGTATGACACGCACATGACTGGGGCCCCCCTCTTGAATCGCTTCACTATAAAAAAAATTCCCTGGGCATTAAAGGGCAAAAAATGACCAAAAAAAAAGAAGCGGGGGAATGTTGCCTGAAATCATGCCAGAGAAAGCTGGAAAAAAAACAAGTCAGAGCTCAATGGCAAAAATTAGTGACCGAGTGGGAGGGGGACGGCGTAGCCACAGCAGAATGAGGGCAGACCATGGGACAATTGACATTTTGGAGGTGGCAAAAACAGGAATAGGCACAGAGTGGCAAAAAAGACACAGTGTGGGGGTCACGGGGCAGCAGCCTGAAGTCAGACAGTGGGGGACAATGACAGAGTGGGGTAGGTCATGGATCAGCCACAGCGCAGCTGAGGTCAGCAGTGGGACAATGACACAGTGTGTAGGTCACGCAGCAGCATGAGGTCAGACAGAGGCACCAATGACACAGTTTGGAGGTACGGCAGCGCCAAGCAGCAGCATGAGTCAGACAGGGCACAATACACAGTGGTAGGTCACGGGGAGAAGGCATGAGGTCAGGGGGGCACAAAGACATTTGGGGGGGTGGCAAAAACAGGAGTAGGCCACAGAGTGGGACAATGAACAGTGTGTAGGTCACGGGAGCGCCACAGCAGCAGCATGAGGTCAGACAGTGGACAATCAATTTTTTGGAGGTGGTAAAAAAAAGGGGTAGGCCACAGAGTGGGCAATGACACAGTGTGGAGGTCAGGCAGCAGTCACAGCAGCAGCTGAGGTCAGACAGTGGCACAATGACACAGTGTGGAGGTCACGGGCAGCAGTTCACTGCCCAGAAGCATGAGGTTCAGCAGAGAGGTGGAACAATGGACATTCTTGGAAGTGGGCAACAAAAACCAGGAGGTAGGCAAACAGGTGGGACAGGTTGGGGGACCCACAGTGTTGGGAGGTCACGGGCAGACAGCCAACAGGCAGGCAGCATGAGGTTCAGAACAGTGGCACAAATCCACATTCTTCTGCGAGGTGGGAAACAAAAAAAAACAAGGAGTAGGCCACAAGAGGTGGGGGGGACAATGGGACACAGTGTGGAGGCTTACGGCACGCAGGGCCACAGCAGCAAGCATGGAGGTTCAGACAGTTGGGCACAATGACACAGTGTGAAAAGTCACGGGAGGCAGCCAAGCCACAGCAGCCGCCAGCATGGAGGTCGGGGCAAGTGGCTGGGCCACAATGACATTCTCTGGAAGGTGGCAAAAAACTGGGGAGTTAGGCCCACAGAGTTGGGACAATGACAACAGTGTGGAGGTCACGGGGCAGGCAAAGCCACAGCAGCAGGGCATGAGTATTAGGCAGTGGCCCACCAATGAACATTCTGGAGGTGGCAAAAAACAGGGAGTAGGCCACAAGAGTTGGACAATGGACACAGTGTGGAGGTTCCACTCGCAGCAGCCACAGCAGCCCAGCATGAGGTATCAGACGTGGGCACAATGGACCCCACAGTGTGGAGGTCCACGGCTGCAAAGCAGGCCACAGTTAGCCCGGCATGAGGTCAGGACAGTTGGCACAAACAAATGAACATTCTGGAGGTGGGCAAAAACAGGAGTTAGGCCACAGAGTGGGGACAATGAGGGACACAGTGTGTGGATAGGGTCACGGCAGGCAGCCACAGCAGGCAGGCCATGAGGTCAGGAACAGTGCACCAATGACAGATGTGTGGAGGGTGGGTGGCAATACCAGGTCCCTGGTAAAGGATGGTTGGTGGCAAGATGGAGGGGAAACTGTCAGCAGATGTGTTGGGCATAGGGCGGGGTTGGCGGCATCAGGGGATATAGTGGCGCTGAGGCATGGTTGGGTAGTTTTGAAACCAGAACTTTCATTTCTCATATCAGTTTGGGTTTGGAGCGTCATGGCTGAATGTAGTTCTGACGCCTAAGGGCAATTGGTTTTGTGTGGAAAATCCTGGGACGATCCACGGGCCTGATTCATCTTTTGACAAAGATCAGTAGTTTCACATTTCCCGTTGGATTATGACGGTTCATTCCTGGGGGGAAACGGATGGCCCCCGCCGCACTGAACACCCGCTCTGATGGCCACACTTAACTGGGGGGACGGGCAGGGGACAGCCTTCTCCCACTGCAACAAACTCGCCCCAAAGTTGCGGGTCCAACACATCCAGTTTTGGGGCTGCCCAGTAGTCCAGCGGATCTTCTAAACTAGGGGTGGCAGAGTGCTGTCCCAATTCCAAGTAGGGGCCACCCCCACCTGTTGGTTTTCAGGGACTGGGGTCTCACAGGTTCCTGCTGACTGTTGGCTGGCGACACTGCCTCCTCACTAGGCGGGGTGAAGGAAAGGTGCTCATCAGTGACTCCCCAGGACCTTAGGTTACTACTGATGGGAGCTCGGTACTGCGCCCTATACCCCCCCATCCTGTCCACCAGCCAGCCGGCGGCCAGTACAGTAGTTATACAGGGCAGTAGTACGTGTGGAGCACTGAAGAACCCACCCGGTCAGGTGAACCTGTCAGGAGGGAAAGAGAGGGACGATGCCGCCACATAGGCAGGCGGCCAAACTGGAATAACGGAGGATTTTTCCCTATTAGTATTTGAGTTTGTCACTCCCTACTCAAGTTTGCCTGGGAAAAAAAAGGCTCCCTTTTTTGGGGGAGACGGGGTTGCGGGAGGGGTCCAATATGGGGTGGGTAGGAGCCAGAAAGTCAAATCCCTCTGGCCACGGATGCTGACTAATTGGGCTGTCACTTAGCAGGCAAAAATAAGCATGTGCGGGGTCCATCTGCACAAGTGAACTCGAGGGGGCTCCCTGCCTCAATTTCCACATGTTATACTGCCCATGGTGCTTGGGGGTCAATCTTGCTCGGTCTTCATCAATCTCCCATTCCACCTCCTCCAGCTGCTCCTGCTCCTCCTCTCTTGTCAACCTGGTTAGAAAAATCCCAACTCAATTTTCAACCAAGACAATGCCTTTCTGCTCCAATGTCCTCCTCACCTCCCATTTTCAGTCCCCAACCGGGTGACTTCTGTTGGCCACGAGATGTAGGTCGCCCACGTCTCTCCAGTTCCCCTGCCCAGACAGGAATTTTTTCAGCATCTGTTTCCAAGGGACATGAAAGCAGTGGAATGGACGTTATTTCATCCCGTAGTTTCCGGTCGACTGACCCAAATAACGTCGCCTCCTCGAATGGCCTTCAACAAACGGGAGGTGTCAGCATGAGCTGGCACTGGCTGACCATCAAAAAGTTACACAGGGGAGTTAAAAACTCTCTGTCTGGGGCTCTGGATCATCAAAATAAAAATCGTTAATGACCTTTCTCTGTTTCATTTACAGTCGGGTAAAACATTTGTGCAGGTGGAATTCAAAAAGGGTGGGAAAAAACATCGCCATATAAAAGAGTGTGTTGGGGAGAGGGCCGTTCTGCCGGGCTGAACTCGAGGAGGGTGTTTTGCCTGGCTTTGTACGATAAATGGGATTAAAAGTGCATGCCACCCCCATGTTTTCCTGGGCCATTTTCAGGGAATGTTTGAAAGGGATCGGTGGGAAGACTTCAGGAATCCTTTTCACCAAAAACCAGATTGAACACGTGCGGCCCATTGCAGGGGCCATGGACAATCCCTCCTCGGGTTGTGGCAAGCGCTGGGACACCCATGTTCCTCCCATTGTTCCCGTCACCATGGTTCGTTTTTGCAAGTTGGGCGCGGGAGAAAGGAAGAAAGCCACACCATCGAATGTCTTGCTGCATGACGCGGAGGCCAGGTTTCCTTTCCCTGTGTGACTTCATTCGGCCGAGGCAAGACAGGTGTAGGAAAAACTGCGTGAACACCGCTGTTGCCCTACACAACGTGGTATGATGGAGCAGTACTTGTGGAGCGCTTGAGGATGGTGGGTGGGGTGGGAGGAGGAGGAGGCGGGGACCATTTTGCGCAGGGAGGAAAGCAGGCAGTTTTGGGGAACAACGTGGAGGAGAAAGCGGGTTTGGTTCTCCTGTTCCAAGAATTGTTGGTGTGCCTGGGCATGGGAAGCTACATTTCACCCCCAGGTGGGGGTGTAAAGGACATGTACCTGGGCCCTGACCGTAAGTTTACAGCTCCAGACGTCACACGCTGCCATGCCCCCACCCTTGGGGAACAAACCGATATAAAGCTCAAGGGACTGGCCCTCACCCATTCTGTTCATAATTATTTATGAAGTGCCTGGTTTATTACTGCTTTTTGGAAAAAAGAAATTACGGCTTGGATACTTTCCACATCTCGGCTCGGCCACAAGCCATTAGTTCTCCTGAATTTGGTGCGCAGAAGTCACCATTGGAACAAGTGGAGGGGGGGGGACTGCAGTACCAACAAACTTGGACAGGAGCACGGCAGCTGCTTGCACCTTAGGGGTTGGTTGGGACGCATTACTGTTGTCTCTGTTGCATTCGGCCTCGCTGGAACGGGGAACCTGCTGGGGCGCCATGGCCCATGAGTAGCGAGGAGTAGGAAGGCATCTGGACCGGTGAGATGATGTCAAAGAGAAACAGGCTCCCTTTCTGCAGGGAGGTGGTGGGAGGCCTTGGGGGACTGGCTACAATGGCCATGGTTGATGCCACTGGGCGGCTGCTGCTGCTGTTGCTTTGCGGCGGCAGGATGGACCAAACACATCTGAGCCACGTTTCTCCCAGGGCCACCGGATGGTTGATTGCCTGGCATTGTGTGTTGGACGCAGGGCCGTGGTGCCCAACGTATTAGCTCCCCTGGCACGCTTAACTTTCTGCCCACAGGTTTTCTATACAATATATCCCATATTCGGCTCCTCGGGTGGTCTTAGCCAAAGATACCTGCCAACCACTGCCGAGTATTCAGATTATTTACCGCCAACGCTCCGCACACTGAGGTGGGGGATTATGCCCGCCGCATGTCTCGCTGTGAAGCCCTGTGCCACTACTTTCTTGGGGGGGACCTGTGAATCGCGGGTTTTTATTTTTTTACCCCGTTTGGCCGCTTGGCCTTCCCCCCAACCTCCACCACTTTGCTTTGCTTATATCCTGCTGACTCCACGGGCCCACACTGAACCCACTTGCCTTGGGCTGCGCCGCTGGCCTGACGGAAAGCTGACGCCCCCTCTTTTCCTGACGATGCTTGGGACAACAAGGCCCTTGCCTCACCCGGCTCGCCCAAGTGGCGGTTCGGCTACATCATTCATCTATTTGTGTTTCATCGTCCACTGTGTTCCTCATCACCGGTCTTGGTATACAGAGGCTGGACCCCTCACAACAGTGGGACCTCCCATATGGCCATCTCAACATTCTTTAACTTTGCCGCCTTACTGCAAGAAGCAGGGGGATATTTGGGCACCCATTTTTTTCTCGCTGCCAAGTAAGCTGCTGAATTGCCTCCTCAAATTGTTTCATCCTCGCCATATAGTGGCGGCTGAGCCAGACACATAGTAAGATCCTCTGGCTTGAGGGAAAAAAACCGGATGGGGACAGAGGGTCGGGGTTGGAGGGGACAGGTGGAGGGAAGCGGACCTTGCTCCGGGCCATGCCAAAACTAATGGGTTGTGTTCTGGGAACTCGTTCCACTGAACTCTTGGCTGGGGTTTCGATGGTCATTTTGGAAGGAAGGGGGGAATTTACCTAGTCACCACAATCAAGAACTATTTGGGTTGCTTAGTAAGCAAACGGGGCCACAGATGTACAGCGGCCAGGTATGTGGCTCCTCACGAGGGTGACCCTTGCTTGCGACGTCCCTTGCTGTGCTGCGATCTGCTCCAGGAATGTTTGTGCCTCCTTGCCCCACTCGCAGGTGAAGATAAATATAAATAAAAAAAAATAAAAAAAAAAAAAAAATAAAAAAAATACAAAAAAAACGGTAGGGGGGGGGGGCCCCTTGCCAACCTCTCCTGTTCTGGGGGATCATTTTACTGTTTTGTTCTTAAAATGTTTTACAGGTCCCACTGTTTGATGGAAAAGATAAGGATATCTGTATATGATTAAAATTTTTTACACCACACTGGAATTTGGCGTCCCAAATGAACCACTAAGAAAGCTTGGGAAAAACCCTTGGATATAAAATTGGCTCCACAAATGGGCAGAAAAATTGAACCTTTTGTTATTGTGCCGTTTAAAAAAAAACTCTGTGTATTTTACTGGAAATATAAAATTTCACAAGTACAGGCTTAATTAAAACCTCGGATATGAATTTATTGCTAACAGAATTTCTTCTGTGGCGGTTTGGGGAAAAAAACAAAGTTTTTTCTTTTTTACTGAGACAAAAAACTTGCAGAACACGCTTAATTAACCCCCTGGGATGTTAAATTTGCGCTAAAGAATTGGAAAGGCAACCAACAACTAAGTAGCTTTGTAGCGTGTTTTTGTTACCAATTGCGATGGGTTTTTTCTAAGCCACCCACAAAACAAGAGATAAAAAAATGTAATTAACCTTCGCTTGTATATTATTGCTACAAGGAAAAAAAAAAATAAATAAAAAAAATTATAAAAAAAAATGTATATAATTTTGGCGTGATAGTAGTATGAAAAATGGACGGCTTCTTGGGGTCTAGCGGCACACCAGCAAAAAAAACAACGCTTAATTAACCCCTGGATGTTAAATTGCGCAAAAAACGAATTGAGCCACCACAAAACTAGAAGCTTTGTAGCGTGTTACATTGCGGAGTTTTTCTACGTGGGTACACACAACAAGAGATAAAATTTGTAATTAAAAACCTTCACTTGGTGGAATTATGCTACAGGAAAAATGTATATATTTTTGCGTTGGGAAAAATGACCAGTTTCTTTGGGGGGTCACAGGCCCACAAGCAAAAACAACGCTTTAATTAACCCCTGGATGTATTAAAAATGTGCGCTATAGATACTCCACTTGTGAAGCCAGCCCCCCCAAAAATGATTTGTGGTTTATTTGTATTGTTAAAAAAACGCTGTGTGTTTTTCTTTAAAGGAATACAAAACAGGAACTGGGCTTAGATTCCCACTTGGATTTTGAATGTATATTGCAGCTTTTTGGCAGTGGTACTCACACTGGATTAGATCCAATACCCCAAAAAAAAAATCAGAAATATAGAAAACATTAAGCGAACAGGGGTCTCTGAGTGACAAGGCTGAGAAAACCCATACAAAAAAAAATCGCTGTATAAAAAATCAGTTCTTTCAGTGAGAGCTATCACAATAGCCGCGGCTAAGCCACCTTCCTGATCAGTACAGTGAGAGGAGTGTGAGCTTCCCGGCGTCGCGCCCGGGACTTATAATAGTGCTGGGGTGACGTCACAAAATCCCGACGATTCTCTGATTGGCTTCATCTCTGGCCACAATTGTTCATGCAGGCTATGCCCTTTCTTCCTCCCAGAGTGGCTTTGCCCCATGTAGCGCCATGTGTTCGGCATGAGCCAATTTTATCAATCAAAAAAGCACCACCTTCGTTCACCCCGAAAAGTATCCCAAACTTTCGACTTTTGTTACGAAAAACGAAAAGTTTTTCTGGGGGAAGAATTTCTTAAACGAATTCCACTCCGTTAGAAGCGATTCGGGGGCCCATCTCTAATAGCTGCATGTCACAGCAAAATTTGCCCCCAAAAATTCAAAAGGCCTGGACCCTTGAGCCACTTTGGGACAATTGTTGGAAGAAAACAAATGGTTCTGTTAGAAACACATTTTTTTTATAATTTAGGGACGTGTAGTATAGCACGGGCATGTCACAAGCAAAATGCCTCCCAAAAAAATTCTCAAAAAGCATGGACCCCCCACTTTGAGCCCATCTTTTGGACCAATTTTGTTGGAAGACACAAATGTCTGTTAGAACAAAATTTTTAGGAATAGGGGGACCTGTGAGTATTGCTTGCGTTTCAAAGCAGCATGTACCAAAAAAAATTATAATAAAATGGGTACTTCTCAAGCCAATTTTTGTATAAAAATTTGTGAGGGAAGAAATGCACTTAAAAAGCCCACATTTTCTGTTCCAAAGGAAAAAAAAAAAAATAAAAAAAAAAAGACCATTGATT
The DNA here is from genome assembly GCA_025379985.1 of Phyllomedusa bahiana. Classification (NCBI taxonomy): domain Eukaryota; kingdom Metazoa; phylum Chordata; class Amphibia; order Anura; family Hylidae; genus Phyllomedusa; species Phyllomedusa bahiana. The sequence goes on along the minus strand of JAODAL010061822.1, from coordinate 9,969 downwards.
ATTTGCTGTATTCTCTCAGCTACATGGACCCCAAATAAAAATTAATTAAATATGACTTCTCTTTCAGCCCACATATTAAAAATTGGATGGAGAAATGCCACTTAGAAAGGCACATTTCTATTTCCAAAGGGAACCATAATTATAGCCTGTTTATCTCACTGCAACATGAGCTCAAAACTGCTGAACATGCGGAAAAAACTTCTAAAAGATTAAAGTGGAGTAAATGGAATACGGTGGTTGTCATGGGAAACCTTGCTGTCTTTTTTACGTTCTCCTCACAGCAAAAACAAGCACAATGAATAAAAATGTTGGAAAAAAGAGAATAAAATTGCAAAGTTACAGAGTAGAAAAATGGGATTATTTTTAATAAAGCATTTTTTTCAAGAGGGGGACCATTTCTGTTTGGAAGGGGGGGTGGGGGAAAAGGAAATGTGAAAGTAAGGGACCGGCAAAAAACTAATCGGTGACCTCGGGCAATTGGGGGCCACAAAACAATCATCAGAAAAATTCCCATGCCTTGATTTTCATTTCTTGATGAAAGTCAAACGATCCACATTATCTGTGGGAAATATGTCGGATTTGCGTTTTTTCTGTAATGGATCTGCTCCAAAAACTGTGCTGGAAAGGTCCGCTCCAGGATTATGACGTTTGGGCTGCTTGGGCAAGGGACAAAACACCCTCTTTAATGGGCGTGGCGAGCGAGTCGGGGCCATTTTCGTCCATTTTGGATTAACCCCAGAAGTTAATTGGCTCCGGAACCACATCCAAAAAAACATCGGGTTGAGACGCAGATAGTCGATTTGCCACCATGAAACTTAAGCTGGTTCTCATGTGTGTTGGATGTTGTGCCCTGCATTTTTGCATGCGTTGGTGAGGTGTGGCTAAATAAAGATTGCCGAGGTCAACCCATTAGGCTTCTGCCACCTTGGCCTGCTGCTGCTGCCTGCTGCCGCTTCCGGCTACTTGGCACTTTCTTACTGCTAATCCAGGTCGCTGAATGGGGGTTGTGTTCCACCGTGACATTTGAGGGAACGTTGAAGCAGACGCAAAACAAAGATGTCTCCAGTTTGATCAATCAGCAAGGTCTCCATTTTTTCTGGCATTTTACTCTCATTTTGGGTGGGGTGGAAGGAAAAAGTGCTGAGGTTGTTTGTTTTTGTACCGGGATCCAGGAGGGTGGGGGGGGGGCCACCCAGTAAAACTGTTGTATCATTTTTTTGATTGGGCCTTAATGCGTGAGGATCATGTGGAGGGAAAATGGAGGCATCCATGCACTCATGTGAGAGATGAGGCCTTGAATTTTCCCAAAAAAAGGCCTCTGGTCGAGGGGGCACTTGCAAACTGATCTAATCCTTCATCTTTCCAACCTTCCGCCTCAAAATTCGCCGCCAACTCATTTCACAAAGGCAGGGGGGACGTGTCGGTACAGCGGTTCGGTTTTGTCTCGGAATTAACCTTGCTCCTCCTCCTCCTCTCCTACACTTCCTCCGGGGCAACAGCTTCATAAACACAGGCCCTGACTTGCATGGAGGGATGATGCACCCCTGAGAGCTGATTACGCCGGCCTTGGCACTAGGGCCCTGGGTGGACCCCGAACCACTGCCTAATTGAAGGAACGATGTATGAATGAAATTGTTGAAAAACTGTTGGGCCTTTGTGGATTTGATGGGAGGAGAAAAGGGCTCCGTAGTCGCATCTGTGTCTGTCTCCTCTCTCCGTTCGCTTGCGGGGACCTGTTGTTTCAGGAGTGTCCCAATGATTCGTTTCCCAGAACTAAGATCTCCACAATGCTATGGCTTGGGGACAAGGGCATTTGTCCGCAACTTGACCCAATTTTGGTTTGCTTCTTCAAAAAACTGGGCAGGATGGGTGCAGAGCTCTTTCACCTGGCCTCCACTCCTCAAGTGGCTCGAACATACAAACCACCCCCGAGGTTCCCGCACCGCTGATTGTCAGGGCATTGTGTCACTTCGTACTGAGTAATGGGCATTGCCGCTGCATGCCAACATCGCTGGAAAGGCATGGTGGAGGGTTGGGAATTCCAGGCGTTGTTTGCCACGTCAAACATAATGAGACGGTTGACGGGGAGGGGGTGCCGAGGCTGGGACGCGGCAAAAACGCAGGGCCAGGCGGGGACGAGAAAACAGGGGAATGCGAAAGCCGGAAGTGCGAACTTTTAGACTTCGAAAGCCTTCCTCAGCCAGGCAGTCCAGACCCCCGGTAGTCTTTAGAAAATTTCTGCGGGGACTGGGACAAAGGGTTTCATGTACCTTGTGCCAGGCAAGGGATGTGGCTCCAGGCCTATCGATCTTACAGGGGCAGGCCAGCAGGATTTTTCGCTCGTTATCGCCACACCACCTTGCCTGGCACAGGTTTTGCTTGGTCAACCCCAGCAGCGCTCGGTTCTCGTTTTGCTTTAGAGCCGTCCACAGGCCTCCTGTGACCTGTGTGTGGCGGGTCTCCAAAGGAACCAAAAAGATTAATTTTCAACAAGCCTGGTTTCTCTGGGACACGGTTTGATGCCACCAGATGGACCTTGGGGGAAAGAACTGCTCCCCATCCCTGTTGGTTTTTGGAAGAGCTGTGGCCGAGCTGAGAGCCACCGTCCACCCCCAGATGGATCATCCCCCAGCTCAACCAGTGAGCTGTCAACAGAGATTATTAGCGGGGCTTGTGCCGTGCTTACTAGTTCCATTTGTGTTCGGTGGTAGAGGCAGGGACTTTTCCGGCCACAGCATGAGACAAAGGCGCTTTGAAAATTTTAGATTGGGGACCCACGTGGGCTGGCCAGTGGGCAGGGTCGGGCTTTTTCTGGCAAAGAAAAATGCCTGTCGGGCATTCTGGTATTGGGGGGCAGGCAAGGGGCCATGACCATTTTTGGGTGGAACCCACAATCTGGGTGTCCCACCAGACGGAAGAAAGGCAACATTTCCAAGGCATAAAAGCCTGGCAAAATGCGACATTCTGCTTTTGGGCTTTGGGGATTTGTTTGGGTTAAAGTGTTTCTTCTGCTTCACCAAAACCTGGAAGACAGAAGTTGGGGCCTGCTAGACTGGCCACTGTTTACGGTGTGCAGGTCGTCAATAACTGAGCGGAGGGTAGGGGAAGGGGTAGGATGGGGTTCTCTTGGTTGTGGCTGGTGGTACTCGGCAAACGGTGGAGGCGGAAGCGGAGGTCTAGATCCCTTGATCATGGACCTGGAGTGAGGGACATGGGCAAGCTTGAAGGAATAACCCTTGGTGGTGGGCGGGAGGAGGGAGGAGGGCGGAGGGACAGGGGTGTGACAGTGGTTGGGAGGGGCCCGGGGCGTCGGTCTGGCCTTTTTAGGCCAAGGGTTGCCTTTTCCTTTTCATAACCTCATGCATTTCCGCTTGCATGGTGACTAGACATGTTTGGGTGGGTGGTTTTTTTTTTAATCACCTAAGGATCTTGGGCCTCTACTTATGTGTTTTACGGCAAGGCTGCATATTGATCAATCGCTTTGGGTTGAAATCAAGAGGCTTGCTCAAAGAAGGGGTGCCCAGGCTTGAGAGGGTTCCTGGACCTTTTTGACGCCGATAAGCGAAAAAGGAGGCGGGGGTTTCGCTGACCGGTGGCCTTGGCGGAATCATATCAGCGGGGAATTTCTGCGGGGGACGCCCTCTCCCTTTTTGAGGCGGGGGAACCCGTACTGACCCACTACCCCATCCATTCTTCCCCCTAGTTCCAGTGGATGAAGCGCTCTGCAAGAAAAATTCTGACTGGGAAAAGGGACCACGGCTCTGATCTTTTTAAAACATGGCCTTTGGGACCCCAACCGGGCATTTTTGTCCATCAAAGAGGTCTTCAGGGGAAAAAAATGGATTATCCCCCACAGTGGTGGGTTTACACAAGTTTGAACATTTGGGGGGCTTGCTTTCATGTTGGGAAGACGGGATTGCTGATGATGATTGATTGCGACATTTTTGGCCGTGGGGACTGAGAGGACGAGGAGGTTAAGGACTGCTGGAATGCAGGTTGCATTATAACCACTGAAGAAAACAGGATTTTGCAACGCTTGTTCGTTTACTGAGATTCCAGGGCCCTCCTGGACCCAGCGATTGACAGGGCCTGGAACGTTTCTGCAAAACTGGACGATCCGCTGGGCATTGCGTATGTTTGTTGCCCAGCAATTGGAAAAGGAGCACCTTCTCTCGTTACCTCCCTACCTCCATGTTCCCTTACCCCTCTTTCTCGCCTTACCACCTGAATTTCGCTCCATGTTCAGAAAGATAAAAAATTGTTGAGAAGGTCTGGCACGAGTTTTGGTGAAAAGTTTCTTATTTAAAAAAAGAGGGCAAAAATCACCAGGGCTATTCTCAAAATTCCTCAAAATCAACAAAAATTGCTGGATTTTTCAAATTTTAAAAAACTGCAAAGGTGTGGGCTCTTATCAAAAACAAAGCCTGGCCTGGCCAAAGTGAAACAAAAAAAAAAACACGTATCTGGAAATGTATACGGGATAAATAAAAAAAGGTATTTTGTTGGGGCACCCTTTTTCAATTCACCCATGTTGGTGGGGACTACAAAATTGCTGTATTTCAAAATTTAAACTGCAAAGTAAGATCTATCAACAAAAGCTTTGGGGGGACTGAACCAAAGTTGGGAAAAAAAAACCACCTTGTCTGAAAATTGTTACAGGATATAAAAGGAATTATTTTGGCATCCTATTTAATTCACCTGTTGGTGACTACAAAATTGCTGTATTCAAATTTAAACTGCAAAGTAGGATCTATCAACAAAGCTATGAACTTGGACCTAAAAGTGAAAAAAAACCGCCTGTTTGAAATGTTTATAATGGGATAAATCTAAAAAAGGTCTGTTTTTTGGCACCTATCAATTCAACCCTGTGGTGACTAAAAGCTGGCAACAGCTTCCAAAAACACAAGCCCTTTGTACTTTGCCTAGATGATGCACCACTGAGAGCTGATGCACCGCCCTTTGGCACTTTTAGCCCCTGGGACCCGAAATCACGGCCTAATGAAGACCGATGATAAAATGTGAACTGTCGGGCTTGTGGATTTTGAACAGGAGCGGAAAGGCTCCGTGGTCCGCATCTGTGATGGTCTTCCTCCCTCCGCGCTGGCGGGGGGACCTGTTGCATTCAATAAGTGTCAACGATCGTCCAGAAACTAAGATTTCACCACAATGGCTCATGCTGTTGGACACAGGGCTTTGTCCGCACTGACCCAATTTTGGTGGCTTCTTCAATAAACTGGCAAGGATGGTTGCAGAGGCTCTTTCACCTGCCTCCCATCTCGGGTGGGGCATACAAACACCCGAGGGTCTCGACCGCTGCTTTACGTTTCAGGCCTGTGGGGTCCCACTTCCGTTTTTATGATAGTAATGGCTTTGCGCTGCTGCCCACAATCGCTGGAGCATGTGGAGGGGTGGAATTTTCCAGCGTGGGGGGTTTTGCCACCGTCAACAATGAGACGGGTTGAACGGAGGGGGGGGAAGAGGGCCGAAGCTGACGCTGCATAACGCAGCCAGGCGGGACGAAGCATGGTTGCGAACGGCGGGGAAGTGGCGAACTTAGACTTTGAGCCTTTCCTCAAGCAAGCAGTCTCCAGGGGGACCCGGGGTTTTAAGTAGCTCTTTAGTAATTTGTTCTGGACGACAAGTTCATGAACATGTGCCAGGCAAGGGTGGATGTGCTTCTCAGCCTACGGATTTAAGGGCCGGGCCAGCAGATTTGCCCGTATATCGCACAACCACCTTGCCTGGGGCCACAAGGGTTTCTTGTCCACCCAGCCCAGCGGCTCGGTCTCGTTGCGGGTAGGGGCCATCCACAAAGCTCCTGACTGTGTGTGACGGTCTCCAAGAACAGATTAATTTCAACACAGGCCTGGTTTTTTTTGGACACGTGATGCCAAAACCAGGTGGACCTTGGGGGAAAGGGGAATAAAACCCTTGCACCCATTTCCCTGCGGTTTTGAAGGAGCGTTGCGCCGAAATGCCTGAAGGGAGGCCACCGGTCAAACCCCCAGGGAGACCACTCCCACCCAGGCCTCACCCCAGTGAGCGTCACAGAGATTTAGCGGCCTTGGGCCGTGCTTACTAGGGTTCCATGTTGTTCGGTGGTTCAGATGGGGACTTTTTTCGGCCACGATGCAAGAAAACGCGCTTGACATTTTTAGATGACACGTTGGCCTGGCCCAGGGCAGGAACAAGCTTTTTCTGGGGGGCAAAAGAAATGCCTTGCTCGGGCATCCTGTGGTATTTGGGGGCAGGCAAGGGCCATGACATGGTTGGAAAAACCCATTGTGGTCCACAGACGGAAACGGCAAACATTTCAAAGGGCCAAAAAGCCTCGGGCAATGCCCGACTATTTTCTGGCTTTTTTTGGCTTTGGGATGGTTTGGGTTTTTTTAAAGTGTTTCTTCTGCTCCCAAAAACCTGGGAAGGACAGGAAGGCTGTGGCTGCTAGAACTGGCCCACTGGAAACGGCGTGCAGGTCAAAAACTGGCGGAGGTGAAGGGGGTTTATTTAAGGATGGGTCTCTGGTGGTGCTGGGGTAGGTTTTACTCGGGGCGGGACGGTGGGAGCTGAAAGCGGAGGCTGATCCCTGATCTTGAATCTGAGAGACATGGGCAGCTGAGGAACGCTTGGGTGGTGGCTGGAGGAGGAGGGAGGCGGAGAAGAGGGTGTGAAGTGGTTTGGAGGGGGCCCGGCGTCGGTCTTGCCTTTTTTTGGGCCAGTGTTGCCTCCATTTCAAACTCATGCATTCGCTGCCATGTGACTAGGAACATGTTGGTGGTGGTTTTAAAAAACCACCCTAGGTTTCTTGCCTCTACTTATGTTGTTTACGGCCAAAAGGCTGCATTATGGACATCGGGCTGGTGAAATCAGAGGACTTGCTCAAAAGAAGGACCAGGCTTGAAGAGGTCCTGGAACCTTTTTTGAACGGCCGTTAAGCGAGGAGCGGGGGTTTCCGCTGGACCGTGGCTGGGGAATCATATCAGCAGGACTTCTGCGTGGGAACCGCCCTTCTCCCCCTTTTTGAAGCAGGGACCCCGTTTACTTGGAACTATCTACCCATCATCTTTTCCTCCCTCGTCCAGTGATGACAAGCGCTGCAAGCAAAATTCTGCTTGAAAGGGGACCACCCGGCCTCTTGATCTTTTTAAAACATTGCCTTCTGACCCCAAACCACCATTTTGGCATCAAAGGGAAGGTCTTCAGAAAATGGATTATTTCATACCAAGTGGGTGGGACACCTAGGTGTGGACATTGTGGGCTTGCTTCACTGTTGTGGACGGATGTGATTGGATGATGCTGATGGACGAACATTTTTTGGCCGTGGACTGAGAGGGATGAGGGAAGGTAAGGGTGACTGCTGGATGTGCAGGTTGCATTAACCACAGAAGAAAAACAGGATTTTGCGACGCTGGTTCGTTTTTACTGATGATTCCCACCAGGGGCACCTGGACCAGCGATGACAGGGCTGACGGTCCTGCAACTGACGATCCGGCTGGCATTGCGTTTGTTTGTTTGCCAGCACTGGAAGGAGCCCACCCCTTTCTCTCGTTACCTCTACCTCCATATGTTTCCTTATCCCCCTCTTTGCTCGCTTCACCACCTGAATTTCGGCTCCATTGTTCAGAAAAGATAAAAAAAATTTGAGGTAAGGTTTTATGGTAGAGTTTTGGGAAAGTCTTTATTATAAAATGACGCAAATCACCAGCTATTCTCAAATCAAACATCCCAAAAATTGCTGGATTCAAAAATTTTAAACTGCAAGGTGCTCTATCAACAAAGCTGGCCTTTGCGCCCGCAAAGTGAAAAAAAAACACGTATCTGAAAATGTATACGGGGAGAATAAAAGGTATTTTTGGCCACCTATTCAAATTATCACCTGTGGTGACCTCCAAAATTGCTGTATTTCAAAATTTAACTGCAAAAGTAGATCTAATCAAAACAAAGCTTGACTGACCAAAAAGTGAAAAATAAAAAGTAACACCTGTTCTCTGAAAATGTATGCCGTAGATCCTTTTACGCGAATAATGTGTTAAATAGGTATTTTTTTGGCCAACCTATTAATTCCACCTGTGGGGAACTACAAAAAATTGCTGTATTCAAATTTAAACTGGCAAAGTAAGGGGATCCTATCAACAAGCCTTGACTACCAAAAGTGAGAAAAAAAAAAAAAACACCTGTCGGGAAATGTATTACGGGAATAATAAAAGGGTATTTTTGGGCCACTATCAATTCCAACTGTTGGTGACCTAACTAAATTGTTGTATTCAAATTTACAAGCAAAAGTAGCCTCTATGAACAAATAAAAGCTTGACTGACCAGTGAAAAAAAAAACACCTGCTTCTGACTGGAAATGTTAATACGGGGATAATAATAAAAAAGGTTATTTTTTTGGCACCTATCAATTCACTGTGGTGACTACAAAATTGCTGTATTAAAATTTTAACTGCAAAGATATCAACCAAATTTTACGGACCAAAAGTAAAAAAAAACACCCCCCCGAAAATGTAAACGGGATAATAAAAGGTTTTTTTTTTGGCACCTATCAATTCACCGTGGTGACTAAAAAATTGCGTTTTCAAATTAAAAACGAAAATTTAAATCTATCAACAAAGCTTGACTGCCCAAAAGTGAAAAAAACACCTGTCTGAAAAATGTATACGGGATAAAAAAAAGGTTTTTTTTGGCACCTTAAATTTTTCCCTGGGGTGACAAAAAAATTACTGTATTCAAATTTTAAAGCAAAGAATCTATCAAAAAAGCTTGACTCCCAAAAGAAAAAAACACCTGTCTGAAATTATAGGGGGATAATAAAAGGTATTTTTTTTGGCACTATAAATTCACCTGGGGGGTGAACAAAATTGCGTAAAAAAATTTAACCAAAGAAAACTATCACAAATTTTGGGGAACTGACCAAAAGTAAAAAAAAAAAACACCTGCTGAAATGAATAGGGGATAATAAAGTTTTTTTTGGCCCTACAAAAAACCTGTTTAATTTACAAAATTGCTAAAATTTAAAATTTTTAATGCAAAGAGACATCAACAAAGCTTGACTGCCCAAAAGGAAAAAAAAACACCTGCGAAAGTATACGGATAATAAAAGGTTTTTTTTGGCACCTATAATTCCCCTGTGGTACTACAAAATTGCTGTTTTTAAAAATTTAACTGAAAAGTACTCTATTAACAAAGTTGACTACCAAAAGTAAAAAAAAAACCCGCCCTGAAATGTTTAGGGGAAAATTAAAAAAGGTATTTTTGGCACCATCAATTCACCGTGGTGACTACAAAATTTGCTGTATTAAAATTTAAAACTGCAAAGTAAAATTATAAACAAAGCTTGACTGACCAAAAGTGAAAAAAACACCTGACTGAAATGTTAGGGGTAAAAAAGGTTTTTTTTTGGCACGTAAATTCCCCCTGGGGTGAATAGTGTTGAGGATTTTTATCGACAAAGTGAAATCGGCAAGGTTTTTTTATGGGATCAAAAATTCCAATAAACGAAAATAAGGTTAAAATTTGCACATTTTTAAGATCGCCCCTTTTTCGGCCTTCCTGTAATTTTGGCGGCCAGCAAATGAGATTACAGAATAGACAGGGTGAGATTGTGTGCGAGTCATGACTGGGATTGTATGGTTCGATTGGCGGAAAAAAAATCACATGACCCGTTTTTACATAGAACAGCTTTTCCTGTTTCGGGCCTCATGTCTCTCAGCTTCTCATAGGAAGGAAAGCTTTGCCGGGGCCAAAAAAGCCAGCAAATTAGTTTTTTTGAAACGAGAAACCCTACTATTTGTGGGCCCTTTCCAATTTAGTTAGATTAGGGATTTGAACTTTTTATGTATTAGCTAGAGAATTTAAAAAGCAGAACACCACGTAAATTCACGGCGGGGGGAGGGGGGAGGGGGGGGCCCGTGGGGCGAACACAACAAGCCTATCTAAAAAAACACGGGATAAAGTTCACCAAGATTTTTA
>JAODAL010061821.1:0-20094 GCA_025379985.1 Phyllomedusa bahiana | reverse complement strand
ACAGGGAAAAGTGCAGGCACCTGTTTAGTTGGAATATGTGTTCATTTCACTCTAAACTGCCTATATATCCTGTTCATTCCCCACCTATCATGCTCAGGTAAAGTGCTAGACACCTGCTTCTATGGAATATGTGTTCATTTCACTCTAAACTGCCTATATATCCTGTTCATTCCCCACCTATCATGCACAGGTAAAGTGCTAGACACCTGTTTAGGTGGAATATGTGTTCATTTCACTCTAAACTGCCTATATATCCTGTTCATTCCCCACCTATCATGCACAGGTAAAGTGCTAGGCACCTGTTTCTATGATATAATTGTTCATTCCACTGTAAACTTATCTTGTATTCTATTTATTCAATCTTTTATTTAGCCCCTGAAACCTTCTTCACTTCTCCATGGCACTTTATTACTTAGTAATAATATTCATTCTTTTTGTTCATTCTTTTTGTGCATGCCTTTTAGTATGTCTCTGCAAAGAGTGTTAGAGATGTTAAGATTTACATTCTTCGTGCTCTGAAAGGCAATGATAGTAGTGGGCTATTTGGTATTTTTCCAATCACTTGAGACCAGTGATATATTTAGTCTCTGTTCTCTAGTGCATAGCCTCCAGCTTTGTTGTGATCCCTTGTAGCCTAGGAGCGTTTGCAGTCCTTAGTGATTCAGGTGCTTTTGTAAATTCCTGGAAGCTAAGAAGAATTCTTTACTTTCTTCTCTTGTCTCCCTGCTTTGCTATTTTCATGATTTACAATGTTTTACTTTTTAGCGCTACGAATGTAGCAAAGTTTAGCTTAACTATGATATCATGGCATTTTGTGTTATGTTATGTTCACACGGCAATAATTGCGGGACGTATTTCGCCCGCAATTACGCCGTGTGCTCGGGAGCGGGGGTGGCGCCTGCCCCATAGACATTCATTATTCACGGCGCGTATACGCTGTGAATAATTGACATGTCACTTATCTCCCCCGCAGTGTATTGTGCAAACAGGGAGAGGAGACGTAATACATAGTTCTCTATGAGAACTGTGGAGTACCGTAATGACTGGGACGTATCTCTCCCCGTATTTCGCGCAGTACGGTGCGAAATACGGGGCAATATATGTCCCAGTTAAGCCAAGTGAACATAGTCTTATCTTTTCTTTGATCATAACATAACCTATTGAATAGCACTGAAAAAGTTGAGATACCATGGTCTATATACTAGTGCATCTCAAAAAATTAGAATATCACTAAAAGATAATTGATATCAATAATTTAAGTCAAATAGAGAAACCCATATATTGTATAGACTCATTATAGCATGAATTACAAGGTTTAATATAATACATATGTGAGCCCTATAGCATAAAAATATAGTCCTGAAGAACCCCTTTAATTTTCAATGAAATTCTAGTTATATTGTTACATAGTATGGTTGAAAAAAGACATGTGTCCATCAAGTTCATCCAAGGCTGGGTAAAATGTGGGTGAAGGGAGGGAGACCAGGATTTAAAGCCCAGCCTCCCACTGATGAATGCCCTAAAACCCAAAAGGCAAGAACCAATCTGCTCCAGTGGAGACCCCATCTCTAACCACAGAACTGCCACCAGAAAGGATACAGAATTTTACATAGCTACGTACACATTAATATTCTTTCATTTAAGGCAGTTATCTAAGCCTTTCTTGAAACTCCCAACTGTTCCTGCTGTGACCAGTTCCTCAGGGAGGCTATTCCACAGATTTTCAGAACGCTTTTCTCCTCTGGAGATTGAATCCTTTTTCTTTAGCCAAAGGGAAAGTCCCCTTGTCTTTTAAGGGGACTTTACTTGTAATAATTTTCCCCCATATTTTTTGTACGGACCATTTATATATTTATATAAATTAATCATGCCCCCTGAAGCCATCTTTTCTCAAGACTAAATAAGTTCAATTCTACCATCCTCTATTCATAACTAAGATACTCCATTCCCCTGATGCAGTAGTATGTCAAGTTTATCTTTGCTACATCTGTATGTTATGATTTAAAATGGTTCATAGACTTCACCTACTGCCATTTATTGTCTAATGCTTAGCCAAACATACAAGCATATTGTCATGAAAAAAAGTACATATCATATGAGAAAATAATTTAAAAAGTATCTGGTCCCTATAAAGTATTTTGTAAAGTATATGCACAACTCTCTTAGGGTCCATCTACATCGAAATGATTTATAGTTCTAGGTTTTTATCAGTTTTTTTTAGATTTGGAAACCTGTGAAAAACTAACTGTGAAGCATTTTTATAGATGCAATAGATATCGCAAACCCGATTACTTTTGACTTTGACTTTTGACCCGATTACTACCTTCTGGAGAAAGGGGACGGAGTTCCCTCGAAACGTTGCATCCATGCAGCGTTCGGCCGGTTGTCCATGCTACTCCTATCGACTTGAACGCCAAAGAGCGCTTTGCAAGGTATTTACCTGACTTGTTGATACACTACGCTACTAGTCTAAATGTGACTGACTGTTTTTTTTATACGGAGCCTTAAAATAAAGTGTCTGGCTATAAACGTATATCATGAAATAAAAATAACGCTGATATTCAAAAGTAATCGGGTCAGCGATATCTATTGCATTTATATGGACATTTGGAAAGCCAAGGGAGACTTCCAGAAATAGACTCAGGAGCGTGAATTGTATCTTTTCGATATAAGTGGTAATATATACATGGTATGTAACCATTTTTATAGACCTCAACAGAAAATCTGAGCTGTAGTCTACACAGCTCTGATTTTCTGAAGGTCGGATTCCAAAATCAGCGTTTTGCAAAAAACTTGGAACGTGCACAATAATATGCCATATTTCAGTTGGAAAACAGCAGATTATTGTACTATTTAATGCAATGGGACCGTTGAAATCCAAAAACTTTTCCTAAGTTACTGCACAAAAAAGTGCAAAAAAACAAAGACCGACTGTAAAATACTGGTCGGATTCTAATCCAGAGTCCAACCATTATTTGTACATTACCGTATAGATGCAGCCTTAAAGGGGTTGTCTCACTACATTGAATCATCTTACCTCAGTCCTGTTTTCTTGGTTTCAGTTTGAATTCAGGGGCGTGTTTACTGGCTTCCACTAGGCAGCAGTAGAAGCCAGGTCTGTAGCTATAGCAACCAGTGCTGGCAGCCTATCAGGATAGATCAAACAGGTCTGTAGCTATAGGGACCTGAGTAGCTGATGCAGCCCATACAAGAGGGGATATCTAGGAATAGGTAGGACACTGTTAATGGACATATATTGAAAAGTGACTTGTTTTTGCAAGATCTTTAACATAAAAAGCAATCCTTGTAGTTAGACTACCCCTTTAAGGTCCTACCACAGCATTTCAATTGATCTGGACTTATTTTCTTTTTTTTCTTTTCTCTTTCAGCCAATCTGTTGTACGTTTGTTGGTAGACTTGGGATCAATGTTCTGTTGCATGACCAAGTTTTGGTCAAGCTTTAGCTGTTGGATAGATGGCCTCACATTTAACACTAGATTACTTTGGTATTCATGAAAGTTCATGGTTGACTTAATGATTACAAGGTGTCTAGGTCCTGTGGCTGCAAAACAAGTTATGATCTATTTGGATTTCAGCAAATGTGACCAAACATTACTATGTTGATCTTATATGTCCAATTAGCATTGTTCGAGAATGCTTGTGGCTTGTTCAGATGCAACTTTGAAAACTTAAAGGGGGTTTCTAGATACAAAGATCATATCTGTAATGATGGGGACAGTAAAAATAAGCACTTTTGCAATTGGTTTGCATTACTTAAATCACTTAGTATAGCGGATATAAGCTAAACTGTGTGTTTTTCACCTAAAACTGGAGCAGGTGGTCGGGCCACGCACCCTTTTCTGTGATTGACTGACTGATATTTCATTCAGCATGTTGGGACACGCCCCCTGGGTGGGATACGCCCCCTTGCTGTGATTGGCTGCCTGCACTCTGTGCTTTCTCCCCTCTGAACTGTGTAAATTGAAAGTGAAACTGCTAGATTCACTCTCCCCCCATGTAACACAGCCTTATCCAATCTGCTGCCATCACCCATATAGCACAGCCTTAAACACTGCTCCCCCACATATAACACAGCCTTATACAGTCTGTTCCCCTCTATCCCCTGCCTGATAACAGAGGAGCTGGGGGAGTCAGAGCATATTTCTCACATTGGTTTCATCAGTTCAGACTGTATATATAGCTGATGACAGCAATGCAGGTGTTCTAGTTACAGCAATACAGGTGTTCTGTTTACAGCAATGCAGGTGTTCTGCTCACAGTGATACAGGTGTTCTGGTTACAAGGAGGTGGATCAGTCGGGGAGGGAGGTGAGAGCTCTGCAGGCATGAGAAGCAGAGCAGAAGGTCTGCAGAGCTGTGACATCATCTCCCTTCAACTGGTAACACAGAATGATGATACCACAACTCTTCAGTGAGGGAAGACATGCCTACTGGGAGGACAGACTCGCCCCTGAATTTGAAGCTGTAAGGGTATGTTCACACGGCATGAACATACGCTTTTCGATACGTGTTTGGATCTGTCAGACCCCAAATGGACCCAAACACGTATTTAATAAATAGCAATGTGATTTACATTGCTTTTACTATGAAACACGCATCGGCGTTCACACAAGTGATCGTCGATGCGTTTCTCATTGCGTCTAGGATCCGATCGCTTCAGCATTTTTGGGTGAAATTTTCGGATCCAACAAGGATCCAAAATCGTATCCAAACACGCTGTGTGAACAGCACTTAACAGAGATCAAAAGCTGCGAAAGCGTGTAATGAGAAAACCCTTTTAAGCTGTGCTGTCATGTTTTTGGGTTTTTTTCTTTTTTTTAATAAAAAGGTTAGGCTCTCTTTGTGCACCCCTTCCAAACAAGTCATCCTTGTGCAGTCTTTTCTTAATTGTACAATCATGAACTTCAACATTTAATGATAAAATCACATAAGATTATAGTTGCTGGAGCTGTCTAGCCCTCCAATCCTTGTGCATCATAGGAGACACAATAAAACATGACACTCCATAGAGGATAAGCAGTTATTACTTGTTACTGGTGTGCAGTAGAAGAACAAAAAGGCTCTAACAGATAACATTAACGCCTTCCTGACAGAACTTTTTTTCACGTTCGTTTTTTCCTCCTCGCCTTCCCAGAGTCATAACCATTTGAGGGCTTTAATTCTGTGTGTCAAGATGTACTTTCTAATGATGTTATTCATAAAAGCATAGAATATACTTGGAAACCGCAAAAAAAATTCTAAGTATTGTATATATTGTATAGACAATGGATTAGGATGTACCAATATGGCAGTTTCCCCACTTCCTATCTCGATCTGGAAACAGAAAAATCGAAGACATGGCAGTGATGGAAGCCATCACAATGCTTCCAGCTGCCATGCTAATTGATTTGGGCCCCGCGATTTCTGGACCATTTTGCCGCGGTGTCTAAGGGGATAAACAGCACGGGATGGCGCAGCGACCCCCCCCTCCCCAACGCTGTAACTGCCAGGTGTTAGCTGAGATTAGCAGCTAACACCCAGCAGCTATGTAGTACGATCACACTGCGATCCCACTACAATGCCCTTTACCGGCATCAGAACGTACTCTTACATTCAGTGTCGGTAAGAGATTAAAGCAGAACACTATGGCACTCACCAACAGTAAGTGTAGCTTTTTTATTGAATAAAGGTTGTAATATTTGGACACAAACAAAGGCAACAGCCGTTTCACCCAATAATCTCATAGAGCCTTGAAAAAGAGTTGTTGGTCTCATTTGTGTCCGCATATTATGGCTTTTATGCAATAAAGAAGCTACAGTTGAAGTTGATGAGTGCAGTAGATATTGTTCTGCTTTATTGTGATCTACTTTAGAATTTAACATGCTAACTGAGGCTTATTGAGTCTGAGGTGGGTTCTTGCAATTTCTTGAGTTTTTTTGCAATTTCTCTAAGCATTGCACAGTTAACTGGGTATTGAGATTTTTTTCTGGGTGTTTTTTTTTAGTTTTTTGCCGCATTTTTTGCCATGTTTTTTTTAATTATTTTTGGGCAGTTTTTAATGTATGCAAAATGCATTTACTTTGTTAAACACCTGGGCAGTTTTTCAGCAGAACCATCCAAAAACCACCAAAACACCATCATTGGTTTACATAGACTTCAATGGTAAATTATTTGCCCTGCTCTGTCATTTCTTGCAACGTTACAAAAAATGACCAGCAGTAAAAACTAGCAGAAATAAAACATTCTGTTGAGACTACAAAAGGTTTTTGTTATTAAAGTCTATGGGACCTTTTCTCAGTCGTTTTTTCAGTGGTTTTATATAATGAAAAATGCTGGAAAAACGTCCTTTTTTGTGTGCTGAGTAGACATAGCCTTAGGGTTTTAATATGGTGAATGTGGGTAGTCTATTACACTGTGATCAAGAACCACATACAGTTTAAAATAAGTGTGCAATTAACTGTTCATTGTTATATACCTGCCAACCTAGTAGGGGAACTTATAGACCTAGCAACCCACTGGGGGCCCTATATACCTACCAACCTGCTGGGGTTACTGTTAGACCTAACAACCTATTGGGGGGATCTATAAATCTACCAACCTACTGGGGGGACCTATATACCAACCATTCTACTGGGGAGACCTATTTATCTAACAAATCACTGGAGGACCTATATACCTGAAAACACAAATGGCCAAAAATATGCAATAAGTTTGCCACTGAGTAACGCTGTATACGGTTCAGAAATCGGGGTCTCCACTCCCACTGTTAAGCATAAGTACATATATCACGAACCGATATTGCTTAAAAGACAATTTCTTTAATTCTAGAACTTCTTAAAAAATAGACATTTAACCGTATTTTACAGTATGTCCATGTATGAACGAGTTAGAAAGCATAAACGCACTGCTGTGCGTCTTGTCCTGCCCGGATGTTGGCGTCTCCAGCTTACCCGTGTGGAAACGATACTATGGAACACTAGCGAACGGCATGACAGAGAAGCTACCAAAACCCTGAGTATATGCTTTCTAACTGGTTCATACATGTATATACTGGTTCATACATGGACATAAAATACGGTTAAATGTCTATTTTTTAAGAAGTCCTATAATTAAAGAAATTGTCTTTTAAGCAATATCAGTTTGTGATATATATACACTTATGGACCTATATACGTAACAAACTACTTTGGGGCTATATATACCTACCAACCTTCTGTGTGCCCTATATACCTACCAACCTACTGGGGGTCTATATACCTACCAATCTAATGGAAGAGCTATATACCTACCTACTGGGGGACCAATATACCTACCTACATACTGGGAGGACCTGTATACCTACCTGACTACTAAGATGACTTAAGTAGCTACCTACCTACTTGGGGGCCAATGTATCTACCAACCTACTGTTGGGCCCTATATACCTACCTACTGGGGGACCTATATACCTACCTACCAATGGGACCTATTTACCTACCTATTGTGGGCTCAATATATATACCTAGGTACTGAAAGTGGCGATATACCTACCTAATTACAGGGGTCTCTATATACCTACTAACCCCCTGAAGGGCCCTATATACTTACTTACCCACTGGGGGCCTATAAACCTATGTACTGGGGGGCTCTATACCTACCAATCTACTATAAGAACCTATATACTTATTAACGTAATGGGGGTTCTTATAGACCTAACAATCTACTGGGGGGAAACTATAGATCTACCAACATACTGGGGGACCTATATTCCCACCAACCTACTGGGGGACCAGTGTACTTACCTACTCCCTTGGAGGAATTATATACCTACCAAACCATTCTACTCGGGGGACCTATATACCTAACAAACTACTGGGAAAACAATATACCTAACAAACTACTACAGGGCTGCATACACCTACCAACCTACCAGCAGCCCTATATACCTATCAACCTATTTGGGGGCTTATATACCAATGAACCTACTGTGGGTGCTATATACCTACTTACTGCAGGACCTATATACCTACCTACCTACTATGGGACTATGTATCTACCAGCCTACTGGGGGCCATATATACCTACTTACTGCAGGACCTATATACCTACCTACCGATGGCCCCTATTTACCTACCTATTGGGGGCCCAATGTACCTTCCTATTGACAATGCCTATATAGCTACCTACTTACAGGGGGCCCTATAAGCCAACTTACCTACTAGGGACCTATACATGCAACTACTTACTGGGTTGGCCTATATACGTACCTGCCTACTGTGAGGGGTTTATATACCTACCTACTAAGGGGACCTATATAGCCACATCCATAGTGGCAGGGACTATGAAAACTACCTATGAGGGGGTTATATACCTATCTGCTGGGGGGCTATATATCTACCTACTGAGGGGACCTATATACCTACCAACCAAATGTGTAGGTCTTTATACCTCGCCACCAAAGGGGGCTTATATAGGAATGATTGGTGACTCCCTATCCCCCACAGCAGGCACCCTGATTTCCTATCATTAGAAAGCTTGTTTCCTAGGGGGTTGGGGCATCACCATGCTTTCCTATATAGGCACCAATTAGGTAGAGAGGTATATAGACACCCAACCACCAGTTGGTAGGTAGGTATATAGGTGCTGGAAAAGGGAGGATTCTAAAGTGTTTGTGAGCTAAATTCTGCAGAAATGAGTTGTGAGCAGGTAAAGTTATGGCGGGCTTGGCTAAATGGAGAAGAAAAAGGAAAGAGAACGACTCCCATTATAGAAGACATCTCCTTTGAGTCCCTGGATGTAACTTCACTGTAATCATGTATATTTCTGCAGAGCTCCTTTGTACAACTGACACATGTCACATATGATGGTTTTATTTGGTCAAGGTCTGACCATTAAGAGTTCTGGGACTTCCGGTTCCAGCGCTGCTGAGGAAGGATGTGAGCTGAGGAGCTCCTCAATCCCGCCGGCCACACACCTGCTACAGCTGCTTACCGCAGCGCCGACCCGAGCCCTGAACCCCCTGCCGGCACCCCCGAACGTGTCCGAATGGAGAGGTACGTTCTGAACAGCGCGCCTCCGAGAACACCGCGACACTCCGGGCGCAGAACCCAAGATGGCGCCGGACACGTGCGCACAGCACAGTCAGCGGCGGACACTCTCCGGCGAGCCATGCGATCCGGACAGCGGGGGAAGAGATGTGGGAGAAACAGCCACTAGCGGATCATGCGGCCGGCCCAGCATCCAACCCAGTGGTAAAGCGGGCATCCTGCCCTGTGTCCAGCTCGGCACTCAGCCCAGCATCCAAGCCGGCAATCAGCCCTGCAGTCCACCTGGCAACCGGCCCACAAGCCAGCTCAGCAGCCAGCCCGGCAACCAGCCTGACACCCAGCCCGGCAGCCAGCCCTACAGCCAGCCCTGCAGCCAGATCAGCAGTCAGCCTGACAGCCAGCCCTGCAGCCAACCCTGCAGTCAGCCCGGCAGCCAATCCTGCTTCCAGCTCAGCAGCCAGCCCAACAGCCAGCCCTGCAGCCAGCTCAGCAGTCAGCCCAACAGCCAGCCCTGCAGCCAACCCTACAGCCAGCCCTGCAGCCAGCTCAGCAGTCAGCCCCACAGCCAGCCCTGCAGCCTACCCTGCAGCCAGCACAGCAGCCAGCCTTGTACCCAAAGCAGCAGTGAGAGAGCTGAGGGAGAAACAACAGGTACCGCAGCCCTGCCAGCCCCAGAGATCCAAGCCCCACCAGCACCAGTAGTGCCACCATACAGGATGGACTATGTAATCCCGGCCATAGATTATAAGCAATTGGCAACAGAAGTAGCCAGACAGATTGCGCCGGACTTACAAGCGGCCCTAGAATCTACAGTACAGGCCTCCCTTTCCCAACTCCAGCAAGAGGTTCAGACTCACTCCTCTCCGATTGCAGAACTGGAGATGAGGGTGAATGATCTTGAAAATGATAACGGTGCCCTGCAAGCTAGACTCAAACTCTGCGCACAAGCACAAATTGTGCAACAAGAACGTCTGGAGGACCTGGAAAATCGCTCCAGGAGGAGCAACTAAAGAATGGTGGGCCTTCCTGAATCTTTTAAACAGAAGGACCTGCAGGAAATTTGCCAGAAAGAGCTCCCAAGGGCACTAGGCCTTCGGCACGCTTGCCGTATTGAACGCGCTCACAGAATAGGTCCGGACGTTAGCCGCACACAATCACCAGGCTCCCGCGCTAAACAGAAGCCCCGCGCAGACATTATGAAATTCCTGGATTATAATGATAAGACAGAAGTGCTTAGGGCGTACCGCAAACTAGGCCCTCCGCTGCTCCTGGGAGAACACAAAGTGCTCCTATTCATGACATGATTATAGGGCCATGGGAGGCTAGGTCAGGTCAGCATTTTGCTCTTCAGCTACACCCATTTATCGAACAAATATGCGAGTAATCTCGTGGAATATAAAGGGGCTCCGCTCCCCGAATAAGCGGATGAAAGTGCTTCGACATTTAAAAAAGCTCCGGCCTGATGTTGCTCTGCTCCAGGAAACCCACCTGGGGGGAGACGACATCGGAAGAATGGAGAAATTGTGGGTGGGCCGCGCATATGGGTCTCCTTCGATAAGTGGCAAAGCTGGTGTCATTACCCTGATACATAAAAACTTCCCGGCTGATGTAATTTCTCACAACCATGATGAAGAGGTGAGTATCTCGCATTTGGTTTTAAGATGGGGAGGGAAAGAGATCAGCATCTTCAATATTTATGGCCCCAACGATCGCAGCATCCCCTTCTTTAGAAAACTAGAGGAAAAAATCCGGGCTGACAAGTCCACAAGCCAAATAGTAGGGGGAGACATGAATCTTGTCATAGACCCCCTAGAGGACAGGAAAAGAGAACCCTCTTCACAAAATCATACCCCCACCTCCAGAAGGAGGGAATGCAAAGCCTTGGCCCATTTTCTAGACATGTCTGGGCTGCGGGACTATTGGAGAGAAAGGAACCCAGATAGTAGGGAATTTACATTCTTCTCCCCCGTGCACCAATCGTGGTCTAGACTGGACTACCTCCTGTTATCAGAAAATTTATATAACCGGGTAGAAAATGCCCAAATCCTAGATATGCTCATTTCCGATCACACTCCAATCACATTAGAGGTGGCAGATGAATTTCCCAAGGGCTCTGATTATATCTGGAAATTCCCCCCCTACCTGGCCAAAACTGAATATTTTACAGATATGGTTAAGAGTTGGTGGATGGAATTTGATACCAATAATGAGGCACACCGATCAGACCCGTCCTTATACTGGGCAACATTTAAGGCGGTTCTGCGCGGTAAGATTATTGCTCACACAGCCCTTTACAAACGCAATTTAGCAAAATCCTACAGTGAAGCCTCTGAGAAGGAGAGGGCTGCCTTTAACTTTTCAATCTAGCGGCAACGGCTGACCACAGGCTAAGTGGGAAGCGACGAAAAGGGATTATGACATCTGGGCGGAGCGAAGGGAGGAATTGCACCGATCCCATCTACAATCGACACTTTTTCGTTTTGGCAACAAGTCAGGAAAAATGCTTTCTAGGTTGCTTCGGGGGCAATACAAGCCCTCCCATATCACGGCCATTCGAACGGCGAAGGGTGAGGTGTCCGCAGATCCAGCAGAAATTAACAGAACCCTAGGTCAATACTATGCTTCCCTCTACTCTGCCGACCCTTATAGCAAGGCGGAGGAAAGCAAACGATTTCTCTCAAATTTAAAGTTACCGCGTCTAACAGAGGCACAGAGGGGTCTGCTAAACTCTGAAATCACGGAGCAGGAAGTGCGGAATGCCATACGGCTGATGAAGCCGGGGAAGGCCCCTGGCCCCGACGGGTTTTCTGGGGAAATGTATAGAATCCTCATAGATCAGGTCACCCCGGTTCTCACGCGGTACTACAACTTGATTCTGCAAGAGGGTTGTATACGGCCAGAGTCGAAGACAGCTTTCATTAAGGTCATACCAAAAAAAGGAAAAGACCCTCTTCTCCCGGCTTCCTACAGGCCTATCTCACTCATTGATGTTGACCAAAAGCTGCTATCGAAAATAATGGCTGATCGTCTTGCAGAATTCATGCCCTCCCTCGTAGGCCCCTCACAAAAGGGTTTTATTAAGGGTAGGGCAGCAGTGGGTAACCTTAGGAAAGTCTTGGCTGTCTTAGACAGGATTAAGAATGACCCTATTCCTGAAGAACATCCGGTCTTGGTGGCCTTGGATGCCGAGAAGGCCTTTGACCATGTTCGATGGGAATGGCTCTGTCTGGTTCTGGATACAGTTGGAATTTCAGGTCCTTTTAGGACCTTTTTGAATGCCATCTATTCAGACCCGGAAGCGCGCGTTCACTCCACAGGTTTTATCTCTGCTCCCATTCGCCTTCAAAAAGGAACCAGACAGGGCTGCCCTTTATCGCCCCTTCTTTTTGACCTGGCCCTCGAGCCATTAGCAAGAGCCTTGGAGGACTCAGACCTATTTTCAGGAATTTACATAGGTACGCAAGAAATCAAAACAGCCCTCTTTGCGGACGACTTGATTTTGTTTACGTCAAACCCCCTGGCCCACCTCCCTCGAGTATTTGAAACCCTTAAGTCATTTGGGGAACTATCTGGTTACAAAGTGAATGCTTCCAAAAGTGAATTGCTAAGTTTGGGACTGAATGCCCCGAAAACAGATTGGCAGAGCCTAGGGGTGGATTTGACCATTGCCACTAATCACATCACTTATCTAGGGATAAAAATAGGCAGGACCCCAGACACAGTCTATAACCTAAATTTTCCCCCAATCATTGCCAAGATCTCCCAAGAGCTTTCACGATGGAGGTCCCTCCCCCTTTCCATGACTGGACGATGTCATGCATTAAAAATGGTCAGTTTCCCCAAACTCCTTTACCCCCTACAAACTCTCCCATTTCTTTTGCGACATACTGACATAAACAAAATCAATTCAATATTCACTAAATTCATCTGGGCGGGGAAAAAACCCTGTATAGCCCTCAAAAAACTGTTACCAACCACAGGGGGAGGCCTGAACTTGCCGGATATCAGGGATATAACCTGGCATGCTTTGGCGAGGCATGTAGTAGACTGGTCAGAGGGTAGGAGTGGCTACTCCAACTGGGAGATCGAAAGGGAACTGATGCGTCCGTGGAACCCCTTAGCTCTCCTTCACACTAAGTATTCAAATCTCCCTCCCCTAGTTAAGTCCTCCACCATCCTCCGGGACACAATCGCAGTTTGGAAGGAGATCCGGAGGAGACTGGGACTTTCTTTCCTGATCTCTAAGCACATGCCTCTTTGGGATCATCCAGTCTTTCCCCTAGGACGAACTAACCACATGTTTGCAAAGTGGAAGGGGTCTGGGCTAAGGAAAGCGGGACAGCTCATTCATGAAAGTGAACGGCGTTGGCTCTCTCCCTCGGAGATGGCAACCAAATTTGCACTCCCTAGATTGCAATTACTGGCCGCTTACCAGCTGTACTACTTTTGTACCTCTAGGTTGAAAGACATTTCGAAAGAGATGACCCCGAACACTTACGATGCTTTCATGGCCTCCAGTAAGGGGAATTCCAGCTTGTCTGGACTCTATGGGGTCGTGAGAAAATGGACCTCGGCTCGCACGGAATCGCAAGTCTTCCGCTTTTAGGCCCGCCGCTTGGGGGATGAACAACTACCAGATAAAATAATTCAGGGGTTGGGGTCGGTCAAAAAACATATCATCTGTTGAAATTGGAGGGAGTTGCAGTTTAAAATTGCCCATAATGCCATCTATGACTTTAACTTGCCCCCCACTCAGAAATTCCCAGATAGGCTGCAAAGTTGCCCTAAGTGTGGAAAACACAAAGCCGATATGTGGCACGGCCTATGGGAATGCACCCATGTACTGGGGTACTGGGACAGCTTTTTGATGTATGTCAAAGTACACTTTAATGTAAATCTAGAAAAACATCATGATTTACTAATCTTTCATAGCCCTAGACCCCCGGAAGATGAAAGTGGAAGAGCGCTCGGGGAACTTCAGAGACTCCCTGCAATAATTCACATAGCTATTTTGGTCGCCAAGCGCTGCTTGCTATCCTTTTGGATCAAGCCCTCCTTACCCCCAGCTTCCATGATCGCTGACCAATTGAAAACTTACTTAATTGCAGATAAATTAGAAACAGAAAGTTGCAAGGAAGTTCGGACAGAGGGTTTTTTTAAACGCTGGCGCTCCTTCATAGAGTCTCATTACTCTGATAGGGAACTGAAGGCCCTGATGCGCACTATCCAGTACACGGGCTGGTATTACAAACAGGAAATAGGCGGATCGCTAGGTAGACTGAGCACTCGCGACTGAGCAAATCCTGAGCTAGCTATCTGTCCCATAGTGAGTACTATAAATATAGCAATATATGGTATGTACCATTTTACATGTTAAGTGAGAGGGGGAGTCACGCACGCTTTGTTCAGGTATTGAGCACGATTTTCTTGCTGTATGTTGTTTAACAGTTATTTTTTCTTTTATTTATCTTGATTTCTTTTGTGACCATTTGAGATGGAGTCTATGGTGATTATCTACTATGTTGTTACAATATAATACTTGTATCTGGCGCCCTTTTGGGGCCTCATGTATGTATGTTTTGCCTTTTATTTTCTGGAAATAATGGAAAACTCAATAAACAGTTGTTTATAAAAAAAAAAAAAAAGAGTTCTGGCTCCACAGACCAGTTAGATGCTCCTAATCAAATTTTTACCTGTGTTAAAGACAGCTGTTTTAAATAGTCACCTTTATAAAAGACTCCTGTCCACAGACTCAATTAATCAGTCAGACTCTAACCTCTACAACATTGGCAAGACCAAAGAAGCTGGGTGAGAAGGAGACAACTATTTGTACAATAGTAAGAAAATGGAAGAAATACAAAATGACTGTCAATTGACATCAAATTAAATCTCACCTCATGAAATAAGCTTGATCATGAGGAAGGTGAGAGATCAGCCTAAAACTACACAGGGCGAACTTTTTAATGATCTCAAGGCAGCTGGGACCATAAACCACTGGTAACACATTACGCTGTAATGTTTTAAAATCATGCAGTGCTTGCAAGGTCCCCCTGCTCAAGAAGGCACATGTGCAGGTCCATCTGAAATTTGCCAATGAACACCTGGATGATTTTCTGAGTGATTGGGAGAAGGTGCTGTGGTCAGATGAGACAAAAATTGAGCTCTTTGGCATTTACTCAACTCGCCATGTTTGGAGGAATGCTGCCTATGACCCAAAGAACACCGTCCCCACTGTCAAGCATGGATGTGGAAACATTATGTTTTGGGGGTGTTTCTCTGCTAAGGGCACATGACAACTTCACCTCATCAATGGGAGAATGGATGGAGCCATGTACCATAAGATCCTGAGTGACAACCTCCTTCCCTCTGCCAGGACATTAAAAATGGGTCTCCCAGCAAGACAATGACCCAAAACATACAGCCAAGGCAACAAAGGAGTGGCTCAAAAGGAAACACATTAAGGTCATGGAGTGGCCTAGCCAGTCTCCAGACCTCAATCCCATAGAAAATTTATAGAGGGAGTTGAAGCTCCGAGTTGCCAAGTGAAAACCTCAAAATCTTAATGATTTAGAGATGATCTGCACAGAGGAGTGGACCAAAATTCCTCCTGACTCGTGCGCAAACCTCATCATCAACTACAAAAAACGTCTGACTGCTGTGCTTGCCACCAAGGGTTTTGCCACCAAGTATTAAGTCTTGTTTGTCAGATCAAATACTTATTTCTCACTGCAATATGCAAATAAATTTATATAATTATACAACATGATATTCTGGACTTTATTTTGGATATTCTATCTTCAATGTTAAAATTAACCTACCCTTAAAATTATAGACTGTTCATGTCTTTGTCAGTGGGCAAACTTACACAATCATTAAGGGATCAAATAATAATTTCCTTCATTGTAGCTTTAGTACGGCAAATCCAGGCGCATTACTGCTGGAATAGGTAAACCACTTGAAAAGTCAGAAGTGTCGCTTTGTAGCTAGAAACTGCTAAATCTATGACCTACAGTAGAACAGGTTCATAGATGCAGGCGTATTCTACAATACAAATGCGCACAAAAAATGGTGCCTGAGCGCCAAAAATCAAACATGTCGCCCCAAGATCTTTAAATTAAGTGGCATGTTTTGTTTATTATTAAGGGATTATGTATACAAATTTTCATAATCCTTATTTAAAAAACATTTCCTGTTGTGAAAGCATATCAATGCTGGTAGTTCAGTGTCCATATTTGTTTTTGTACAAACACATGGCAAATGTATGAAAATAAATATATTAATCACAGAGCAAACAACAAAATTATTCTTGGCTTGTGTGTGTATTGCATTCTATACAACAAGGAATTTATTCTTCAAACTAGATGTCTTCCTCAACTGCTGCTTTCCTACTTTCTTTCATGTGCCATCACATTTATTATAGCTAGGGGATGTTTTTCCTCCTAATATTTCAGTGGATGAGATTTCAAAGACACAGCATCGAGTTCTGTTTTCTTGTATGTCAGATAATATCAGAGAATAATTCCACAGGTAGGTCTTCACTTCAATCTCCCACAGTCTCCCACGACCCAAGGCTCTATTTCTGTGGCTCTAGATGGCATACAGTGTAACTAATCATTTCTCTCTCCCTGTGCTTCATGTCTTTGGTAGCTCAGTAGAAAGCATAGCTCCCTACTAGTTTGCCTTTTTTAACCTAAAAAACCAGGGGGGGAAACCACCTTTGGGATAGCTAAAATATCCCGGTTTTAAAAACCATGTCTGCCAAAACAAAAATTTTTCCAAATTTAAGTTTTTTTGGGCTTTGTGTTTAAAATAAGATTTCATTCTGTGCAAGAAGCAAAAAGGAAAGATTTTAGGGGAAAAGAAATAATCTTGTATTTATGTGTGGTTGAAAATTTTGTTTTCCTGCATTTTTTACCCTTTTTGATAAAAATTGAAGAAAGTTTGTTTTAAAAACCCTCTTGGGGGACGGGACCTTTTTGTTCTTTGTTTTTTACAAAACTTCTTTTTTAAAAAAATTTTCTAAAATTTTAGGTTAAAGCCCAGTAAAAAGTGAAAGAGAGTAAGAGAGGCAGCTGATGTTTGATAATTATATGTTTTTTAATCGTGTTATTATAGTAATTTTTGCTAAAGTAACAACAGAAAGTGCAGCAATATTGGTTATCTCCTTTAAATCAGTAAAACTATCACTTTGGTACTAAAGGGAGGGGATCAATGCCAAAAATGGAGATGCTTAAAAATTAAAAAATCCTAACTAATTTCACAGTTCAAAAAAACCCTTGTCTGTGATATTTCTATCTATGTCCCTTTAAAAAAGTTTAAAATAGTTTTCAGGGCCCCTTAAAACATTATGGGCCCCCGGGAAAAGTTGTGAAATGGGGGCCCCCCAAACCCAAAACAAAAACCACTCACTGAAAATAAATATATTTCATTACGAAAAAACATAAACTTATTTTCCTACAACACTACCCCTATAAAAGGACCGCTTAGTAGTCAAACACCACCCGGGTTATTTACCACATGGGCAGTGAATAAAAGCAAGGGAAAACCAAACCAAAAAAAGCAAAATAACCCCTAACTCCAGGTACTCACAGGGAAAACATCTTTCGTTTTCCCAATTTGGGCATTCTCTTTTTTGATCAATTTTTTTTTTTTTTTTTCCCTTTTTTTTCCATCCAGCCCAGACTGGTTTATGACAAAAGTCTAAACGGGCCCCTAACCCGTCCCTGGGAGAATTTAAAACATAAACATTTTAGACTTATCCATTTTAAAGCAATTTCCCCCCCAATTACTACCTTGGTATGGGAGCCCCCCCTTAAAATTTTTTATGCCCACCATTAAATTTGGTAGGGAATTGACCCCATTTGGGGAGGGATATATTTCCCCACTGTAGGAAGATACAGCCCATGACTGTAGGTAGATAAACAGCCCCTGTAGGGTATATATGGGTTCCCGTAGAGGAAAGGTAACCTTTACCCCGTAAGGGTAGGTAGGTATTAGGGCCCCCTGTAGGAAGATACATAGGTATATATGTCCCCTGTAGCTAGATAGGTAGGTATATATGTTTCCTGTAGGTAGATAGGTAGGTATACAGCCCCATGTAGATGGTAGGTATAAATGTCAGCTGTAGGCAGGTATACTACCTCCCTGTAGTTATATAGCACCCTGTAGGGAAATAGGTAGGTTTATATGTTCCCTTTAAGTAGATAGATAGGTATATATGCTTCCTGTAGATAGATAGGTAGGTAAACAGCCCCATGTAGATGATAGGTAAAATGCCCCTTGTAAGCAGGTACAATGCTCTGTGTAGGTAGATAGGTAGCATCCTGTGGGTATATGCCCCCTTGTAGGTATATAGCTCCCTGTAGTTAGGTAGGTCTATATGTCTCTTGTAGGTTTCTAGCCCCTTATAGATAGGTAAGTATACAGGCCCATTAGGTAGGTATACATGCCTCCTGTAGGTAGGTAGACAGGTAGGTATACCTCCCCTTGTAGGTATATATACAGCCCCCTGTAGGTATACAGCCCCTTGTAGGCAGATATACAGTCACCTGTAGGCAAATATATAGCCCCCTGTAGGTATACAGCCTCTTTAGATATATAGTCCCCTGTAGGTATACAGCCCCCTATAGGTAGGTAGGTAGGTATAAAGCCCCCTGTTTGTAGGTAGATATATAGCCCCCTGTAGGTATATAGCCCAATGCAGGTATACAGCCCCCTATAGGTAGGTAGGTAAACAGCCCCCTGTAGGCATACAGCCCCCTATAGACAGATATACAGGATCATGGGGGCCCCCAGGCATCCACCTAACTTGTCCAAAGGAAAAGATGGCCCTGATAGCACCACCAATGGTAATAAGCACTCCTGTGTGCCTCTAACAGTAAAAGTGCCCCCTGACAGTTATGGGACTCCTGTTTCTGAACCAAGTTTTTGTCTCCTTTTGTGTCCTCATTTAGTAAGTTTGTTCACCTCCAATTTATATAGCCAGCTAGAAAAAACCCTCTCAATAAGTAGGTAGGTAAGTTGGCCATCACTGATTAGGTATATAGTCCTTCCCAATAAGTTAGGTATATAGGCCCCCTAGTCGGTAGGTAGATATATTGGCCCTCCTCAGTAAGTAGGTATATAGGCACTCCAGTAGGTAGCAAGTTAGTCATATAGCTCCCCAATAGGTATGTACAAAGCGATCCCCAATTAGTAGGTAGGTATGTAGCCCCCCTTATTAGGTAGGTAAATAAGACCCCTGTTAAGTAGGTATATAGGTCCAATGGAAGATAGGTATATTGGTCCACTCAGAAGGTAGATATATAACCCTTTTAGTAGGTTATTAGGTATATTATCCCCTTCAGTAGACAAGTAGGTATATAACCACCCAGTAGGTAGGAATATAGGTCCCACATAGTAGAAAGGTAAATTGCCCCCTCAGAGGGTAGGCATATAGGTACCCCCAGTAGATAGGAAGGTATATAGCCCCCTCATTATGTAGGTAGGTATATAGGTACCCTCAGTAGGTAGGCAAATATATAGGCCCCCTCAGTATGTAAGTATATAGGCCCCCTCAGTAGGTTGGTAGGTATTTATGCCCCCTCATGAGCTAGGTCTATAGAACCCTCCTAGTAGGTAGGTATATAGGACCCTAATATTAACAATTAGCACTTGATAAACAGATACTGTGTCCCGGTGGTATTCGGAGGTCCCAACTCCATCATAAACATTCAATGATACATTCACCACCTCTCAAATCTTCAAATGTCCACAAACAATATGGAAGTAAACTTTCTTGTTACTCTTTGTATATTATTAAAATGTCCATTTACTATTTACCATTTCTTAACACTTCTTGAAGATACAGTAACGATAATAGATCAGATATTATGGCATACGAAGAAGGATACATTCTTACTTTTATCTTGTGCAAGCAGCATTTTTTCTTAAGGAGTATAAGCAAAGGAGTTAACAGCTGACCGATTCTCTCCTTAGTAGCATGTCTGCTACATTTCGAGGTAAACACCCTCTTTGTCAAGCATTGACATGCTACTACAGAGAGAATTGGCCACTGAAGGTATATAGGG
>JAODAL010061820.1:0-20095 GCA_025379985.1 Phyllomedusa bahiana | reverse complement strand
CACACGTCCCAACAATCCCCCACCCCAACTGACAACATCCGCTGCACCACACGTCCCAGCAATCCCACAGCACTAAGCCTGACATCCAGACACACTGGCTGCACCACACGTCCCAGCAATCCCACAGCACTAAGCCTGACATACATCCGCTGCACCACATAACCTGTCCCGACCTCACCCAGATCCAGCAAGACCGCATCTCATGGCTTGAAAGAGAAGAGGTCGGCACCGGAGAGTTCTGGTCTGATGCTTGTTGGCGGCCGGGAGCTGCTCTTCCAACAGATCTTCAGTCGGGTGCAGAGGATTTTCTCCGCTTTGTGTCCGGCCAAATCTAGATTTTTTTTTACCAGCACTTCAGATTTTTTTTCCGACCAGTATTTTGTCTTTTTTTGGCCCGCAGAGGGGGCGCCTTCTGTCTGTGGTTTGCGTATCCCCGCCCCCCTTCGCACCCACATGTTCATGCTCTGATCCAAAACTGCGCAGAAGAATGAACATGTTCTAAGATTTTCGTTACGCCGGGGGTGTCAAAACTCGTACACCGGAAATTCTGTGCAGTGGGGACGGGCCCTTAGTGGGGACTGCTGCAGGGACTTTCTATTAAAATCAATGTAAAAGGTCGACAGTCGCTTTGCTGTGGGGACAAGTTTATTAGTACTGAAAAAATGACAAAGCGCACGGTGTGCTGAGGAGACCATGATCACTGCACAAAAAACCTATCATGAGCACAAAGGTCACAATGAGTCGCGGATGTTAAGAATCAGGATGGTTCGGCGCGTGACCTTTGTCACAGACATGAAAGAGAAAACGAAAGGGTCGGTGACAACGATAAAAGAGTAAAAAGGGGGGGGGGGGTGGTGTATGGATCCCGATCAGGATGGCTGCCTAGTTCAGGAGCTCCTCTGGCTCTACGGCTATACATGCCAACTCTCCCACTTTTGGCGGGGTGGGGGGGGGGTTCCGCTAATGGGAGGAGGGAGGAGGCAGGAGGGATCGTTCCCCTCCTCCCTTCTCCCCCTGTATGTACCTGGCCGGTGTGCGCTGTACATACAGGTCAGCGGCGCAGAGGGTGTGACGCGCGGCTGCACTCACTCCACCTGCGACGCTGAGTCGGTCGGTCGGGAGATGTCCAGAGCTGCAAGGAGCCTGGTGAGGTAAGTGGCTTTTATTATTTTATTTTTATTAGCTATAGGTGGGATCTACCTGGCTACAATGGGGGCATCTAAATGACAACAAAGGGGGCCTCTACCTGGGTAACAAAGGGGGAATCTACCTGGCTACCAAGAGGGCTCTACCTGACAACAAAGGGGGCATCTACCTGGCTACCATGGGGGCATCTACCTGGCTACAAAGGGGGCAAGTACCTGGCTACAGAGGGGGCATCTACCTGACTACAAGGGGGCATCTACCTGCCTGTATGGGACACTATCTGGTTATGGGGGCTACTCCCTGGCTATAAGGGCATTACCTGGCTAGAGGGGGCATCTACTTGGCTTTCTTCCAAAGCCGTTAGGCAGTTAGGTGGAGTGGTTGTGGCTTTTTTGAAGGGGCGTGGCACACCAACAAGATGGGCGTCGCACACCGCCCTCTTCAATCTCCTGCTTTTCCACTTTCAAAAGTTAGCAATTATGCTCTACAGCTATAAGTGAGGCTACATAGGCTTAAAACCTGGCGAGGGCCCCTGAATTGGCTAGTAGAGGCTCCTAATATCACCTGGACAGCGAGACCACCTGAGTTTTTTATCAGACTTGCTCTACAACCCTGAAATCCACGGCGGAAGATTCAACTCACCCCGCCGCGCGGTCCTCTCGGCGCCATCTTGCCAGGCCTTCTGTGTCCTCCGCTCGGAGCGGAGGAGGACTACGGCGCAGTTACCTACCGCTACTGCTGACACTTGCCGGCCGAAGCTGTGCGCTCTGCTAGAGGATGACGCAAGAGGTTAGTGGTGCGATCCGGCTCCAGAGCCCACCGGAGACCCAAGCGCGGCTCCATATCGCTCACCTGCCTTCACGGCCGCAGCATCGCTCCCGGATCCCTCCGGAGCTAAGCACAGCTTTCTGCCGCCCACTCGCCTTCACGCTCATAATACTGTGTCTGGACCCACCGGAGATAAGTGCGGCTCCCTACGGCCTTCCCGCCTATACGGCTGCAACACTATCACTGGACCCGGAGATAAGTGCAGCTCTCGGCTGCCCACCTTCCTATACGGCTGCAACACTGCTACCGAGTCCCCTGGAGATCAACGCGGCTCCCCTCCACCCGCCTGCTCTCACGGTCGCCATACCGCCCATCGGGGACAAGCGCAGCTTCCTACCGCCTGCCTCCCTTCACGGCCGCAATATTGCTACTGGACCTACCGGAGATAAGTGCAGCTCTCGGCCGCCCACCTGCCTATACAGCTGCAGCATTGCCACCAGTCCCCTGGAGACAAGCGCGGTTCCCTTCCCCCCCTGTCTGCCCTCACGGCCGCCATATCGCTCCCGGAGCCATCAGAGATAAGCGTGGCTTTCCACTGCCTGCCTTCCTTCATGGCCGCAGTACTGTTCCTGGCCTGTTGAGGATCTAAGTGCAGCTTTCTACCAGTACATTGTCGGCAAGTAGGTGAAAAGGGGCCATTTATAAAGAGACCTTTATTGTCTTCGCTGCGGGACTGTTGAGATATTAGCTAGCTGGATAACCTGCTTTACGCCTCACAGCAACTAGAGGAGGGATAGCAGGCTATAGGTGGCTACTTCAGCGTCTCCATATTGACAATATGGGGACAATACAGCTACGTTTCGAAAACTTTCCATCTCAGTCCGCCCGCTTTACTCACTAGATTAGTGACATTGCTCATATAATCTCCTATTCATAAATCCGCAAAGCTCAAATCACTGCAAAGTAGTTTGATATAACCTTCAAAACTTGACTTAAGTGTTTGGCTCCTTTCATTCCACTAGCGGTCTCCCTCCTCTAGCAACTACTATCTCCTCATCTTTCAACACTCCACGGTGCTCTTACTTATCTAGTATTTTCTACACTAGTAATGCCGTCTAAATCAGCTACAGGTCACAGACCCAGAGAACAATCACTGGCATGTCTATTATAACAGAAACAGTATATACCGGGGCCTGTTCTTCGCTGGATGGGCGTTGGTCTCCATCCCAGGAATCGTGTTTGGGAGCCGAGGGTTCTGATGCACCTGTGGCTACTTTGGATCTAGAACTAAGAGAGTACATACAGCAGCTTCCAACTATAGACGGCTTTAAGAATCTCGTAGAGGAAATTAAAGACGCATGCCGCTCTGAAATAGCCTCCATCCGACAGGATCTGAAACATATGGCGGGCTGGAAAATGCCCACAATGACACCAGAAGATATGTCTCTCAAATACAACCAGATATCAACTCCCACACCAAGGGACTCCGCGAAACTACGAGGCGATTGGAAGATTTGGATAATAGAGGGAGACGTCACAATATTAGAATCAGAGGTCTTCCTGAAACGGAACAGAAAGAGGACCTGCACGCCACTTTGAACATAGAGCCACATGTATGAAGCGGTTTTGGTCTAAAATTCACTTTTTTCCCCATAGAAACCTATGGGCAAAAAAGTGAGTTTTAGACCAAAACCGTTTCATACATGTGGCCCTATATAGTCTTTAATTCTGTGCTGGGGGAAGCGAAGAGTCATCAAATTAAGATGGACAGAGCACATAGGGCTCTCCGACCAAAAGATGTTAGGGGCAGGCCCCGTGATGTTATTTGCTGCATCTCGGATTACACCTTAAAGGAAAGGAGCTGGAAAGCTCACTGCGCCCTCTATGGGTTGTAACAAATCCTCAATTTACTTCTGATTCACTGAATCTTTGAGAAGCAAAAAGGAATAATTGTCAAACCCCAAAATTGCTCATCTACATACGCGTTTCGGGGTTTTGCCCCTCATCAGTGTAGAGCAGAGCAATATTGGCTTGACTGATTCACTGATTCAGAAGTATCAGAAGTAAATTGAGGATTTGTTACAACCTATAGAGGGCGCAGTGAGCTTTCCAGCTCCTTTCCCATAATGCCTTGTGATATGCAGATGCTTAGTAGTGGGCTAAAAGGCAAAACAAAACACTACACACCTTAACTGGTGCTCTCCATAAGGAGAGATGTTCGCTCCTCATACCTTAAAGGAACAAATAATGGCCAAAGCCAGAAACCTAAAGTCTATTGAATATAATGGTGCTGAACTCCAATTCTACCCTGACCTTTCATGGATCACATTACAGAAAAGACGTTGCTTAAAGCCTCTGCTGCAGATCTTGAAGGAACGAAAAATTGTGTACCACTGGAGGTACTCTCTCTCCCTTTGGCCTCAGTGAAAGGACAGACATCAGTCCTTCGTTTCCATTCAGACTTACCTACCTTTTGCACAAGCAACAAGGTCCAAATAGGTGAATGGGTAAGACCAACCCTTAGATACAAAAGCTAGTGACTCTTACTAAATCAATGAAAAAAACTACCTCATAGACATCACTTAGCAGCTAGATACATAAAAAATAACTTTTATTTCAAATATATTTAAAACCTATACTTACCCTACTAAGACCCTCCAAACAACTAGAAAAACCCTAACCTAACCAAAATCCATAAATACGTGGAAGAGGGTTTTTGATACATAATCCCCCTCCTCAGTATACTCTCCTATCCTACACCAACGCTTTTCCCCCTATCTAATGTAAGGGTTCATCAGGGCAAATGGTATAACAAAGTTGATTTAACTTTGTTATACCATTTGCCCTGATGAACTACTACGTATTTATGGATTTATCTAGTTCTTGGTTGCTATCTGGATGATAAGTGTTACTACTGGAGTTATTACTACTATCTATGGTATCTTGTTAGTAGGGATTTATAGGGATTGATAGTAAGGGATAGGTTTTGGGTATGGGTGCCCTTATCAGGGCGAGGACCCTACGTGTCTTTTGGTTAGGTTATGGTTTTTCTAGTTGTTTGGAGGGTCTTAGTAGGGTAAGTATAGGTTTTAAATATATTTGAAATAAAAGTTATTTTTTTAATTTACCTACCTTTTGCTCGAATTTGGAGATCTCTTGTAATGCTAGTCAAAAATAAATGAATATTGAGCCAAATAATAGTGAATTATTTCTATTTTATATCAAATTTATATAATCAGCTCTGTTCTTAATTGCAATGTTTGCTTGTCTCTTTTAGTCTAAAGCCTGCTTACACACACAGTCTATTCTTTTGTATGTCCTTGTGTATTCTGTTGACTGAATACACAAGAAGGTTTACCTTTCATTGTCTTAGTTCAGATTTCTGTGTGCTTTTGGCTTATCTCTTGTAAAGAAGAGGTCTCTTTGTCTATTTAACTTACCTTGGACTGGCCACTCCATGGTGGAGGGCAAGATACACAAACAACACCTTTGCATACTCTTTTTAAGCTGACACAGCATTAGGTTGTGTCCGCCATTTTGTTTAGGTTGGATATATATCTCTAACATCAGCCATGAAAACCAGAAACCGTTCCTTCCTGGTATGGAGATGTCCTTGAGAGTTTTCTCAAATTCGTTGCCATCTGTTTTACGGTTTCTCATGGCGGAAGTTAGCGGATTCGAGATACAATACTCCACAGGTGAAGTCTGATAAGTGTTTATAACTTTTGTATATACTTATTTTTCTCTTATAAACTGTACATTCTATCTCCCTATTTCCTGGAATCATTTTATGTTATCATTTTATCATACTTGATTTATTATTGTAACAATAAAGCTGTGTTATATCTTTATTGACTGATTAACCTTCTTTAAAGCTGTATTCCGAACGTTTATAAAACTTGGCAAAACATCCCTCAACTGGACGTGCCGGATTGGGAGTTGGAGGACTCTGCCCAAGCTCTACCACCTGTCTGACAGACGGTGACACGTAAAATAAGGAGCAACATGTCCCCTCGCACCTTTCCCTCAGGGGGACATGCGGGCTCTCTGGGTTGATTTTTGCACTTTCCTCGCCAGGTTTTTTTTTTTCTTCTTATTTTGCTAACAACTTATGAGTGGGAATGTTCCATCTCGTTTTATAACCTCACGAACATGACTGCTAGATAGATTTTTTTTTCTCCCTCTTCCCTTCCCTTTTTTTTTCTTTCTATATCTATTAGCTATCAGAGCCACCCGACTGGGACTCCTGATCAGAAGTATTGTTCCCCCTTTTGAGGGTTATTCAGATTTGTGTTCCCTCTCTGTTTTTCTCTTTTTCTTTTGAGAGGTGACACTGTTGACTTGCTCTATAATACTTGACATTAGTCAGTTTGATCGGTGTAAACGCTATTTCTGATTCCCTCTCCAGGCCCTGGGTTTTCCTTGGGGATCTGGTGATGTTTTTGGGAATTTTTCCTGTTTTGATGGTTTTATGTTTTGATTGTTTTGTCGGTTTGTCTTTCCCTTCCCTTTTGTCTCGTGTAGTTTTTCTTAAGAATTTGATGCTCTTATGGTGCATAGGTCTCCCTACGACCTTTGATATTAGTTGGGTAATCAGCTTTTGTTACTTCTGTTACTTTTCCTTTGGCTAAGTTAATATCCATCAATGCTAAAGGTCTCAATTCTCCTATTAAGAGGCGTTTCTTGCTCACAGAACTGAAATCGCACAAAGCTGAGGTAGTTTTCATCCAAGAAGCCCATTTCAACCAAGATGGCAATTTTTCTTTTGCTAAACGCTTATATCCGCAAGCATATGTGGCCTCCCAAGCCCGAAAGAAGGCAGGGGTAGCCATTTTGCTTTCCACCACTTGCCCCATACATATTTCTCACTCTATATTAGACCCGGGGGGGTAGGTTCCTTATTCTTCAGGGCCTTTTTCAAAATACTCCTATAGTGTAATGTCTATGTCCCTAATCAGTCACAGCTCAAGTTTCTGAAAAGAGTTTTAAATAAAGTAGTTAAGCTCCTACCAGCCATGTAGCTTATGGGGGGCGATTTTAATATGTCTTTCTCCACGGCCATGGACAGGTACTATACTAGCCCTGTAACAGCCTCCCCTACTCAATGTGCATTGTCTGGAGGTTTCCGTAAACTTATTAGACAGTTCTCTCTCTTTGATCTTTAGCGGGTAGCTCATCCCAGTGATAGATCTTATACTTATTACTTGGCAGCTCATTGTTCACAATCGCTGATAGATTACTTTTTTGGTAATGTTCCGACCCTGAGATGTATGGCGACTTCTGACATTGGCGCTATTACATGGTCGGACCATACACTGATAACTCTACTTTTGACTGCAGATCATACTTCTGTACGTAGGTGCCATTGGAGGCTAAATGAAAGCATTATCAAGAGACCTCAATATCGAGACAAAATAAGACAGGCCATTGTAGACTATTTCGTAGAAAATGAGGGTTCTGTCTCAGCATCTGCATTATTGTGGGAAGCCCACAAGGCCGTAGTTAGGGGTCAATGTATTTCTATTGGTTCCCGCATTAAGAAGGATTCTGATTCCCGTCGTGCGGAGCTTATGACCAAACTTAATTTGCTAGAAACTAGCCTTGCAGGACGCCCTTCTAAGAAAACTCTGCAATCTAATAGTTATACTATAGAAGTGAGCTGAAATCTCTTGCTTTGCAACACTCTGAAAAATTAGTGCAATATACCAAGCAACGTTATTATGACAGAGGGAATAAAGCGCATTCTTTATTGGCCTTGCAATTACGAGTGGACACAGAGTTGAGTTGTCCATTATCCAGATCTTATAGCCCAAAGATTTAGAGAGTATTTTGCTTCTCTCTATTCTCTCCCGAATACTCTTCCTGAGGATCCTGATGAGAGATCAGTGCTTTTTGACCAGTTTTTGGCTTCTTGTCATTTGCCATCGCTGCCCACAGAAGCGATTTCTTCTCTTAATGAGCCCATCTTGATGGAAGAGATTGAAGGGGTAATTAAATCCCTCCCTCAAGGTAAAGCTCCTGGTCCTAATGGATTTGCCTATTTATACTACCAGACGTTCTAGCCCCAATTGGCTGATACAATGGTGGCCATGTATAACGCCTTCCTGAACGGAGCCAAATTTCCTGAAACTATGCTGCACTCATTTATTACTGATTCCTAAGCCAGGCAAAGATCGTCTTGATCCCGCTAGTTTCAGGCCTATAGCTCTGCTGAATGCAGATTAAAAAGATCTTTACAAAAATTTTAGCTAACCGGTTGGCAGTGTGTCTCCCTCAGGTGATTCATAAGGACCAAGACTGGATTTGTGCTATGCAGACAGGGTGCAGATAATACCAGACGGACCATTGACCTTATTGAGGTGGTGAATCGCAGGGACCAGAGTGCTCTCTTTTTGAGTCTGGATCCCGAAAAGCCGTTTGACCACCTCGATTGGTCATTCATGTTCCATGTTCTTCGGCAGTTTGGTATTAGAGGTCCATATATTACTGCGCTACAAGGTCTTTATTCGCGGCCGTCTGCTACTATTTGCCTCCCCCATGGCTCTTTTCCAAAGTTCAAAATTTTGAATGGTACTAGGCAGGGATGCCCCCTTTCCCCGTTGTTGTTTGTACTAAGCATTGAGCCGTTGGCTGCGGCCATCCGTCTGAACTCAAGCATAAAAGGGATCGAAATACAGAATAGAACATTTAGAATTTCCTTGTATGCCGATGATATTCTATTATCCCTGACCTCACCTCATGTTTCTTTACCCACTCTACACTCAGTTTTGATGGAGTTTGGAGCCTTGTCTGGATACAAGGTTAATTCCACTAAAACAGAAGCCTTACCCATCAATATTGCGCCAGATCAGCTTCAACTGTTACAAACCAACTTTCTGTATGATTGGAAAGAAGATACCTTAAAATATTTAGGGGTGAACATAACTAAATTATTCCAAACTTTATATAAGCATTATTACCCGGCCCTTTTTACTGAAATTAGGAGATTATTGCACCAATGGAGCCGCCTTTCTTTGTCCTGGTCTGGGAGGATTGCCTCTATTAAGATGACAATCCTGCCTAATCTCCTTTACCTCTTTGAAACTCTCCCAATCCCTGTGTCCATCTCGGATCTTAAGGCCCTTCAGACCTCTATTCTCCAATACATATGGGCTCAGAAGCGCCATAGAATTCAAGATAGTGTTTTGCTTGCCAGTAAGGGGAATGGAGGTCTTTCTGTGCCAGATCTTATCAAGTATTATTGGGCTACTCAATTGCGAAGAGTGCCTGCCTGGTCATCCCTACTAGCCTATGCTAGATGGACTGAGTTCGAAAAGCTTTGGATTGCTCCTATTCATCCTAATTCGCTATTGTGGGGCACATCTTTATGTGGGATTGAGACGCCTCTACTAGATCCAATGGCCTTCATGAGAAATATGTGGAAGGCATGTGCTGGGAGATTTTCACCGAGCACGGGCCAATCCCTCAGACATCATTTCTTTTTCGACCACTTTTTCCTGTTAGCGTGGTGGGATTTGAAGCCCTGGTTTGAAAGGAAACTATTCAGGGTAGCTGATATAATTGATGGATCCAGAGCCGTCTTAACAGAATTATGGGCCCCTGGGCATAGGGCCCTGCCCAAATACATGACATTACACTCGGCCATGCCTCGAGCCCCCCTCAAGCAAACCCATATTATCACGCCACTTATGTCTATACACCAGTAGCCTACAGCCTTACAAGACTGACTGGCAGGGCAGGGAGCCTTTGGCTCCATTCTCCACCATGGTTTTTTAACTGTTTGCACATCCTAAGCACACAAACAGTTAAATAAGCAAAGCCAACCAAGGGAGCCAGGGTATGTTTCTTGTATTCCTGGAACAAACATACACCACCAAGGGCCCCAATACTTGTGGGGCCCCCGGGCAACTGCCTAGTGTGCTCAATGGAAAAGATGGCCCTGGATGGATAGACTAGGAGGGTAATTTCTTTTGATACCGTACAGTCTGATTTTGGTTTGCCTCCTACTAGTTATTTCTCATATCTACAAATAACCCATTTTATTCGACATACCTTAAAGATTACGACGGCATCTGACCCGACCCCTTTTAAAAGGTTATGTCGTTCAAATGCATCCTCCAAGGGCCTCATATCGGACATATTCTATGTTAGTTGATCCTGACCCTGACTCCCGCCCCCAGCATGAATATATGTCTGAGTGGGAGACCTATTTGGGTGAATCTCTCTCATTGTCAGATTGGCGTCGTGTCTGGAAACACGCTCACAAGACTTCAGTCTGCGCCACGACGAAGGAAAACCAGTAGAAGATTCTTTATTTTTGGTATCACACTCCTTCCCTTCTCCACAGGCTGAATCTTACTATTCCTGATTTATGCTGGAGGTGTCAGATGATGGGGGGCACCTTGTTTCACATTTTTTGGGACTGTGCTATAATACATTCTTTCTGGCGGGAGGTAAGAGAGTTGGTCAATGATATATTAGGTGTGAAACTTACCATGCACCCAGAGGTGTTCCTGTTAAACCTTAGGGTGCGTTCACACGGTAAGGGACAAATACCGGTCGGTTTATCCCTCCCCCTTCACGTTGACTTGCACAGATTCTGTCTGGAAACCGGACGGAAGAATGTGCAGGTACAATGTATTTCGGGCGGCCCGCGGGCGGAAAAAACGCGGGACGGAAAACCCGTGCAGTGGGGACTATGGGCAGTGGGGACTGCGGGGCCAGTGGGGACTACTGGCACAGTGGGGACTGTGGGGACTGTGGGAACACTGGGGACAGTGGGGACTGTGGGAACACTGGGGACTGTGGGGACTGTGGGAACACTGGGGACAGTGGGGACAGTGGGGACATGCCCTTATTGTTCAAAGTTTAAACTCGGCCACCAAACAGTTGTTGTTACATTTACTCATTGGAAAAGGACGACCCCACGCACTAGAGCAGACGTGCTGGACCGCTTGAAGGAGAGTGGAATATCTCACGGCCCTGCTTAATAATAAGGTGGATTCTTTCAAGGTGGTTTGGTCTCCTTGGGATTACTAGCTTATAGAGGTTGAGAACCTATCATATTGATTAACCTATTACCATTATTCGTTATTTTTTGAAAGAGCAATTGATCTGCCTTTCCACTTCCCTCTTGTTTCCGTCTTCGTCTTTTTCGTAGTGTTCATCTGTTGCACTGCTTGCATTATATGCTAAAATTTCCTGTCTCATGTGATGAAATGCAATTTGGACATGTTGAAATGTGCTTTACGAGATACTTATGTGCAACTTATGGACTAGAAACATATTGTTATTGTATATCTGTTTATTTGAAAAATTTGAATAAAAATCGGAAGGAGGGGGGTAAACGGTCCGTGCTGGAAGGAGGGGGGTAAACGGTCCGTGCAGGAGGGAGGGGGGTAAACGGTCCGTGCAGGAAGGGGGGGTAAACGGTCCGTGCTGGAAGGAGGGGGGTAAAACGGTCCCCCGTGCAGAAAGGAGGGGGGTAAACGGTCCCCGTGCTGGAAAAGGGGAGAGGGGGAGGGGGGGAAACGGTCCGTGCAGAAAGGAGGGGGGTAAACGGTCCGTGCCTGGAGGAAGGGGGGGAAAGGTAAACGGTCCGTGCTGGAAGGAGGGGGGTAAACGGTCCGTGCTGGAAGGCGGGGGGTAAGCGGTCCGTGCTGGAAGGGGAGGAGGGGGAGGGGTAAACGGTCCGTGCTGGAAGGAGGGGTAAACGCATACATGCCAACTCACCCGCTTTTGGCGGGGGGTCCCGCTATTTGGGGTCCCCCCGTCCTCCCCGCCCTCCCGGCAGAGTTGGCATTTCTCCCGCCGCCAACAGGCAGCGGGGACTCTTTAACTGACCGCGGCGACAGAGTAGTGCTGGTGCGCTACTCTGGCGCCGTCGGACCGTTCCCACAGACAGTGAAGCGGCCGCTGCGCCCGCTTCACCCGCCCGGAGTCTCGCTGTGCAGGGAGGAGGCAGGAGGGATCGTTCACTCCCCCCTCCTCCTCCTGTATGTACAGCGCTGGCCGGTGTGCAGGGAGGAGGCAGGAGGGATCGCTCCCTCCTCACCCTTTTATGTTTCAAGTGCCTGGTGCGCGCCGTACATACAGGATTTGGGCGCCCGGGGAAGTGAAAAGCGTTGCTTCCCACTCACTTCCCCTGAGGAGATCGTCCCCTGGAGGCGGCCGCCTGCAGGGAGCCTGGTCAGGTGGGGTGGCTTTTATTAATTTTTATTCTTTAGGGGGCACTACCTGGCAACAGAGGGGGCCATCTACCTGGCAAACAAGGGGGGCACTACCCGGCAACAGAGGGGGCATCTACCTGGCAAACAATGGGGGCATCACCTGACAAAAAAGAGGGGGATCACCTGGCAAACAATGGGGGCACTACCTGGCAAACAATGGGGGCATCTACCTGGCAAAAAAATGGGGGCATCTACCTAGCAAACAATGGGGGCATCTACCTAGCAAACAATGGGGGCATCACCTGGCAACAGAGGGGGCACTACCTGGCAAACAATGGGGGCACCTACCTGGCAACAGAGGGGGCACTACCTGGCAAACAATGGGGGCATCTACCTGGCTCACAATGGGGGCACTACCTGGCTCACAATGGGGGCACTACCTGGCTAACAATGGGGGCACTACCTGGCAACAGAGGGGGCAACTACCTGGCAACAGGGGGCACTACCTGGCAAACAATGGGGGCATCTACCTGGCAACAGAGGGGGCACTACCTGGCTAACAATGGGGGCATCTACCTGGCAACAGAGGGGGCACTACCTGGCAACAGAAGGGGCACTACCTGGCTAACAAAGGGGGCACTACCTGGCTAACAAAGGGGGGCATCTACCTGGCTACAGCGGGGGCATCTACTTGGCTACAAGGGGGCAGCTACCTGCCTGTAAGGGGCACTACCTGGTTATGGGGGCTACTACCTGGCTATAAGGGCATCTACCTGGCTTTCTTCCAAACCCGTTATGCAGTTAGGTGGAGTTGGTGTGGCTTTTTGAAGGGGCGTGGCACACCGACAAGATGGGCGTGTCCATACTAATTTTTGCCCACTACAATCTCCTTCTTTTTCAATTTCAAAAGTTGGCAACTATGGGTAAACGGTCCGTGCTGGAAGGAGGGGTAAATAATCGGTGCTGGAAGGAGGGGTAAGCGGTCTGTGCTGGAAGGAGGGGGGTAAACGGTCGGTGCAGGAAGGAGGGGTAAACGGTCGGTGCTGGAAGGAGGGGTAAACGGTCGGTGCAGGAAGGAGGGGTAAACGGTCGGTGCTGGAAGGAGGGGGGAACTCGGTCGGTGCTTGAAGGAGGGGGGTAAACGGTCGGTGCTGGAAGGAGGGGTAAACGGTCGGTGCTGGAAGGAGGGGTAAACGGTCCGTGCTGGAAGGAGGGGTAAACGGTCCGTGCTGGAAGGAGGGGTAAACGGTCCATGCTGGAAGGAGGGGTAAACGGTCCGTGCAGGAAGGAGGGGTAAACGGTCCGTGCAGGAAGGAGGGGGGTAAACGGTCAGTGCAGGAAGAAGGGGGTAAACGGTCGGTGCAGGAAGGAGGGGTAAACGGTCGGTGCAGGAAGGAGGGGTAAACGGTCGGTGCTGGAAGGAGGGGTAAACGGTCGTGCTGGAAGGAGGGGGTAAACGGTCGTGCAGGAGAAGGGGGTAAACGGTCGGTGCAGGAAGGAGGGGTAAACGGTCGGTGCAGGAAGGAGGGGTAAACGGTCGGTGCTGGAAGGAGGGGTAAACGGTCGGTGCAGGAAGGAGGGGTAAACGGTCGGTGCTGGAAGGAGGGGTAAACGGTCGGTGCTGGAACTGGTTAACAATGACTGTGTCATCGGAAGATCACACTGACTTCTGAAGCGCTGCATGTATGCAAATGAGGATTAAATTACTTTGCTTTGGTAATGAGATGAGAACAAATCCGTCTGGGGAGCCCCGTCCATGACTTCTTGTGGCCCAGAATTAGAAGCAGCTTTTCCGGACACACAGGTGTCACGTGCTCTGTTCCAGATGAGAGGAGCCAGGTGAGTCAGTCTTGACGTTTTTATACCCTCAAATGGGTGAGGGGCTTCGTGAACTGGTATCTGAGCATTATCATATATGGAAGACAAAGAAACCAACCTAAATGGGTGAGGGGCTTCCTGGACTGGTATCTG
The DNA here is from genome assembly GCA_025379985.1 of Phyllomedusa bahiana. NCBI lineage: Eukaryota > Metazoa > Chordata > Amphibia > Anura > Hylidae > Phyllomedusa > Phyllomedusa bahiana. The sequence goes on along the minus strand of JAODAL010061820.1, from coordinate 6,041 downwards.
AGCATTGTCATATATGGAAGACAAAGAAACCAACCGAAATGGGTGAGGGGCTTCGTGGAATGTGCGTTTACATGGCGACCACCATATATGATAATCAAGGAATGCGAGTGTATACAGACCATGATCCATCTCACATCAAGAGATCACATTCGTCTTGAGGAACCCTATTACACTGCACTACCCTGACTGCTAGTGTCAGCCTCCCCACTATTCTGGGGGTATTCACTTTACAGATGGCTACATTGTATCCTATCATCCTCATACTGATTATTTGTAGCACATGTGCTGTTTCACCACTCTTGCGCATGCGCGGTTAGATCTACTCGCCGTATAGTTTGCGCTCACACCTCTTTTTATGCTGCAGATCCTTGCTCCTTGCTTACCAGACCACCTCTCATCCTTGTACAATGTAATGCCTATCTTGCACCGTGCTGTATTTTTCTATGTATTCTTTGCAATTTCAGGTTAACGACCTTTGCATTCAGTTTCATTGGTTGGTTTGACTATCCGTCTTGTTTCATGAATATCATTGGCTACACAATACTTTAACTGGGTCAATCAGATTGGTCGTTTATATCCCGGGAGTAGCTAGGTCCACTCTAACCCCGGACGAGGCGGCTGCAGATTCGGTATTATTTATTGATTATTGCTGATAATTTACTATAATATCAGATATTATGTTATTATTTATTCTATACCTTTTGCCTCCGTATGTTTGGTTACTTTCTTTGCATCATACTATATTACTGGTGGGTATTTTTGTATCCATAATATGATACATTTCCAACCAAAGTTTATTTTATGTTGTTGTACCTTGTGTGGCAAAGCTGCCTTAGTCGGTCACATGTTTCTCCCACTAGGTGGACTATAGCAGGACACCTGCTGCAGACGGGCCACCAACGACCTGGTCTGGGTGGGGGAAGGCAACTATTTCAGTAGCCCTAGGTGGCTGACACATGTAGCTAGCATAGCTGCTATACAGCGAGTATGCATTGCCTTTCCTGGAACGGCTATAGTGTTGGGTGAGTGGCTGTGCACGCGTTTCAGGACAGAATTTGTGTACAGGTCCCTGGAGGCTGATTAAAACCCTGATCCTCCAGGTGCTCAGGGGTGTCAGGAACTATAATTGGAACTGAAACAAGTTGTGGACTAAACCATGGGGTTCATGTGACATCTGTGAGCTGAGTGACCCCCGAGATGGGCCACAATGGCGTCCAAAGAGGGTGCGTCTCACACTTGCTTATAGCTGATTATTTCATGTCAGCAACAGAACGTGTATATTTAAACTTCCTTTAGTTCCAATCAGACATTAATTTGGATGAACTCACTTTCAGAGTTTTACAGAGTTGGTAAGATGTGAGCTCATAGTCATCTGAAAGTCCATTCACATGAAAATCCAAATATTCCCATAAGGATAGCTGGGAACCGGGCAGAAACGCACAACTGCTACATGTACAGCAGCACACAGCAGTACCAGACACGACCTGAGCGCAGGAGGGGCGCTGTGTCTGGGACAAAGCTGCTGCAATATCTAATACTGTGAATACTTTCAGACTGAGAAACGATATTAGGGAAAATTCTAACAATCTCACAGAAAAATAGATAAATCCCTAAAAACAATAAATCTTTATTAATATACTTTATCCCCGTCACCGCCGGAGCCAGTTTTGGCCTTCCTGACAGAGCCCTGGTTTTAAAATCTGACATGTGTCACTTTATGTGAGAATAACTTTTTGACACTTTTACCTATCCATGTGATTCAGAGATTGTTTTCTCGTGACACATTGTGCTTTAAGGAAGTAATACATTTTGGTCCAAAAAGTCCTTGTTTATTTGTGAAAAATATAAAAATATCATGAAAATTTGCAAAAATTAGCAATTTTCAAAATTCAAAAATTTCTCCGTGTAAGACAGATAGTTATTCCACTCAAAATAGTTTATAACTAGCAACTACCATATGTCTACTGTAGGTTGGCATCATTTTTTAAATGTTTTTTTTTTTGTACCACATTAAGGGGCTTAGAAATATAGTAGTAATTTTTCACATTTTCAAGAAAATTTGCAAAATAGATTTTTTTAGGGACCAGACCAGTTCTGACGTGGCTCTGAGGCGCCTGTATGTTAGATACCCCAATAAATGACCCCATCTAAGAAACTACACCCCTTAAAGTATTTAAAAAAGCATTTAAGAAGTTTGTTGACCCTTTAGATATTTCACAGAAATTTAAAGCAAAGTGGAGGTGAAATTTCAAAATTTCACTTTTATTTGCAGATTTTCAATTTTTATACATTATTCACAAGAATATTGTAAATGTGATCAGGTAAATTCAACTTAATAATGATTCCCCAGATTCTGCCGTTTTCAGAGATACCCATATGTGGCCCTAGTACATTATTTGGCTCAACCACAAGCCCCAGAATAGGAGGAGCACCTACTGGACTCTGGGGTCTCATTTTCATTACCATTTTATTTAGGGGCCATTTCAGGTTTGCGGACACCCTAAGGTACTAAAACTTAATAAACACCCCTAAAAAGACCCCATATTGGAAACTACACACCTTAAGGAATATACCCAGGAGTGCAGTGAGTATATAGACCCCACAGGTGTTTCACAAAAATTTTTAGCGTTCGGCTCTGTAAATAAAAAAAATACATATTTTTTCCAATAATCTGCAATTTTTGCTGAAAATTTTTAATTTTTTACAATGAATCCTTGAAAAAAAGCCCCCAAATTGTGTTACGCAATTTCTTCCAAGTTCGGCAATACCCTACATGTGGGTGTAAACTGCTGTTTGGGCGCATGGCAGGGGGTACAAGGGAGGGAGTGCTATTTGGCTTTTGGCGCACAGATATTGGTGGGGCCATGTCGCATCTGCAAAGCCCCCAAAGTACTAGAACAGGTGAAACCTTCCAGAAGTTGCTCCATTTTGGATTCAACACCCCTCAGTGATCTCATCTAAGGGTGTATTTTGCATTTTGGGTGCACAGGTGTTCTGTAGTTTTTTTTTTAGCATTGGGCCATAAAAATGGGGGGGAAACGCAGTTCTGTCATTGTTTTTGGGCTTCATTTTTACAGTATTCGCCATACGGGATAAATGACAGGAAAACTTTACTATGGGGGTCGGTACAATTACAATGATATAAACTTTATATAGTTTTCTATGTTTTATTACTTTTACAATAGAAGTAAGTTTATAAAAAGTTGCGTTTTTATGTTGTCCTATTCTGACAGCCATAGCTTTATTAATTTTTTGTATACGGAGCTGCTTGTGGGCTTGTTTTTTTACGAGATGAGTTGATGTTTTTATTAGTACCATTACGGGGGGCATATGATGCTTTGATCACTTTTTATTAAGGTTTGTGTGAGGCATTTTGTACAAAATACAGCAATCCTGGTAGTGTTTTTTATTTTTATTTTTTACAGCGGTCACCGTGCGGTATAACTGACATGCTAGTTTTACTCAGCAGGTTGATACGATTACAGTGATACCAAATTTGTATATTTTTTTATGTTTTACTGCTTTTACACAATAAAAACACTTTTATTCAAAAAGGAAAACACGTTTTTGCATCGCCGCAGTCTGAGAGCCATAACTTTTTTATTTTTCTGTTTATGGAGCTGTATAGGGACTTTTTTTGCGGGATGAGTTGATGTTTTTATTGGTATCATTCTTGGGGGAACAAGACTTTATGATCGCTTTTAAATCTGTGTTTGGAATGCAGGGTGAAGAAAATACTGCAATCCTAGCAGTGTTTTTTATTTTTCTTTTTAATAGCGTTCACCGTGTAAGTATCCGTGACAAGTTAGTTTTACTCTGTGGGTTGAGACAATTACGGTGATACCCAATTTATATAGTTTTTTTTATGTGGGAGCACAATTTAAAAGAAAAAAAAAAAAGGTGTTTTTATTGTGTAAAACAATATTTATGCATCGCTATCTTCTAATAGCCATAACTTTTTAATTTTTTCGTATACAGAGCTGTGTAAGGACTTTTTTTTTGCGGGATGAACTGACGTTTTAATTGTTACCACTTTGATGTTGATATGAGTTTTTGATGACTTTTTACTCCATTTTATGTGCTGCGGGATGAACAAAAATCTCAATTCTGTGACTGTTTTTTTGGTTTTTTTTTTACGGTGTTCACCGTACGGGTTAATTAACATGACAGATTTATAGGGTGGGTCGCTACGCACGCGGCGATACCAAATATGGGTACTTTATTTATTTTTGATCTTTTTTGGCGCGATTGGCATTTGTAAAGGGGAAAAGGGCGGTGTACTTGTTTTTATTTTATTTTTTGTGTTTTACTATTTTACACTTTTTTTTTTACTTTTACACACTTATTTCACTTTTCCCCAGAGAATTGTATGAACGATTGTCATATCGTTCATACAATAGGAGATCAGCATACAGCTTATAGCTGTGTGCTGGTCTCCATGGCAACTGTCAGTCACGCTGCCCACAATGCATTGTGGGCATCGTGACGTCACCAGACACCCCGGATGCTGTCATACAGCGTCCGGGCTGTCCGGTAAGGAGATCAGTAGCGGTGGTGAGCGCCATTACTGCGCCGGGATCGCGGGCAGCAGGAGCTCACTCCTACTGCCCGCAGCTGCGATGTCGCGACATCGAGGTGTTAATCCCCCGCGGCCGGAGTGACGGTGACGTGGCATGATGCCAGCGGTAATATACCGCTGGTTCCATGCCACGATCTTGCACGCTCCGCTTATGAGCGCGCAAGATCGCCATGACGTACTCATACGTCAATTTGCGGGAACCCCTACCCGACATTGACGTCTGGGTTCGTCAAATGTCGGTAAGGGGTTAAAATACCCTTATTTCAAACACATATATAATGGCCTCAAAAACTATTTATACCGATACTGTCTACAAGACTTTAAATACTAACTCGGTCACCATGACACTCAAAACACGTAGAAATAGATGTATAAGGCTAGATAGCAAATGTGCATATATCACAAGACAGTTACCGAAATTAAATGTCAAGAAAATAGATATGGGATACACTCACGGTACTGTGGCCCTCCCGATTGAGTGCCGGAGTCCAGCAATTGTGATGGCTGCACAATTAATAGGATCAGAACACAATATAGTCCCAAAAAAATAGATACATGAATTTTTATCTTGACCCTAAAATAGGCAGAGCACTCGTCCCGAAAAGGACGACCCCACCCCTCGACGGCTAACCCTAAAATAGACTAATTGTATCACGATCCCCCCCAAAAAATTGTATTTATCGGTCTTAAAAGGATTATGAAATCCGTATCAAAAAGACAGTACAAAAATAGACGTAGGAAGATGACAAACGAAAAAAATCCCAAATTCCGACGCGTTTCCCCATTAAATGGTTCGTCAGGGAACGATATGTGATGTATGATAACGCCAATGGTGGCACGATGAGGCCATAACCCTAAATGACCAAGGTCCTCAATATAAAGGATAGACTCCTCCCATTTCCCTCCATATTATCCAATTGTAGTCCTATAATTAGGGAAGTAAAAACACACTTACCTATCATGATCTCGCAAACTGCAAAAGCGAAATACTGCACTTCCGCACCGCAAACAGTAAGACGCCAAGCACATGTTGGTCCCGCCCGGAAGCAAAAGCAACCGGAAACCGCCTCCGAAATGCAATGCGTGTGCGCAAAGGCGGATGTGACTCCGCCCAAACCAGAGATCTGGTATAGTATCACTGCGCATGCGCAAACCAGGATGCGTTCCAAAGGCCGGAAATTAAGATGATGATATCGTAGATGGATACATAATATTGCAACAAATGATATATTTGGTAACCAAGAGATCAAGAACACAAGATACTAAATAAGATGAGGTGATATTAAAAATAAAAAAGATAAAAATAATAACGATATTCAAAAATAGAGGTTATACCAAAAAAAAAAAACACGACACGATAGCCTCTAAGCTAGAACTTGCCCCCTCACAAAACCAGTAACTGGTAAAATGTATATGAAGACCCGGGAAAAAATTCACAAAAGCAACCCAAACTGCAATGAAA
>JAODAL010061819.1:0-20095 GCA_025379985.1 Phyllomedusa bahiana | reverse complement strand
TTTTTTTGTTGGTTTTTAAAATCTGGACCTAGACTTTATTCTAGACTTTTTTCTTCATTTTTACGTGTGTGAAAACTTACCTCCGGGATCGTCTGAGCAAATGGGATTTTCACCAAATGTGTAGTGAGTGCCCATTTTTTTATTATTTTCCCCCTTTCTCTACAAAATTAACTGCTTGCCCCATTACGGGTGCTTAATGCCACATACCATTTAAATGCCCTAAATTAACCACAGATATGCTATAAGGTAGACCAGACCCCGTTTTTTGACGGGTTCTTCATTCAGCTGATATAAAACCTTTTAAATACCCCTTAAAACGGGTTGGCGGCGCCTCTTTTCTGAATGTCGCCCAAGTGTGAAATAACCAAAAAATCAGTGTTAGCATAATACCAGCAAAAACCATAAAGGGGCATAAATAGAATTCACAGAGCCCCATAGCAAAATGAGCAGGGGCCCCACCATCAACTAAAAAAGCAGCGTGAGGAGCAATAATTTAAGGTATAAACAATACCACCATCTGTACAAACTACTTGTTCCCTATAAAAAGGAACTATGTTCCTGGGGGCTACCTCAACCCGGGCCCCCCAACCAACGCTTGTCGCTCTGGCATATTTTCGCCCATGGGGCTAAATATACCAAAATATAGTCGTAAAAGACAATTTAAAAGTGCAAAATAATACCAGTATAATGCAGTGCCCAAATAATACTACCGAACAGTCTTAAAATACTACCAACATACACTGCTGAAATAAGACCAGCATACAATGCTGGACTAAGACTAACATGCAGTGCTCAAATAATACTGCAAAACAGTGATAATATCCTAACCCAAAAACCCCACAGTGTGAAATAACCACATAAAAGTAAAAAAAACCAAAAATTTCGAAACAGACCCGCATCGTGCTAAAATAATACCCAATAGTGATGGGACCCCAAAAAAATACTGTACTGAAAATAGCAACATACTGTGACTAAAATAATATCAACATGTAATAGTGAAATAATATGGTGTGAAAAGAAGACCAATACACAGTGATGAGATAATACAACCAAACAGTGCTGAAATAATCACATACAGAGATGAGATACTACAACCATACATGGGAAAATTGCCCAGTGGTGAATAATACAACCCAAAACACTTTAAAAAAAACTAACTTACGGATACGTCAACGTCCCCACGACCTCACCGTCCCTGGCGCAGAAGCGCCGGAAAGAAGTAACATATCACTTCTATCTCCCGGCGCTTAGTATGTGCCGGGGAAAACGTCTGAAAATCATAGCATTCAGTGAGTGCTACGATTTTTCCGTAGTTGTAAGGCCTACTTCGGGTGTATTGCAGCACAATTACGCCCCAAAGTATGACCTGCAAATATGCCATTTAAACATACCCATACTGTGATGGATATACTTTCTATACTACTGAAATATACCAACCATATAGTATGAGATAAATTTTCCCTACACTACTGAAAAAAATACCATTACAGGAATGAGATGCAGGGCCGTAACTAGGAAGCCAGGGCCCCCAAACAAACTTTTGGATGGGACCCCTCCCCCCCCCCCTCCCCCCCCCTCTCGCCCCCCTCCCCCGACCCCACCAAGTACCAGGGACGCTTTTAGATAATGCAGATAATACAAGGGCAAATATCTCACCATACATAAACCATCAACTGCTACCAAAAAAATCCAAAACCCAAGACCAACTACCATACGTTTTTTTACATAGGGCCCTGATTTTACCCCCAAAGGCACACCAAAAAATTCCCACCACAAAGTGATGAATGAATAGGGACTGAAACCCCTATTACGGACATCACAAAGACCAATACTGCCCAATAAAAAAAATTATAATAATATAGTGCCCTTAGTGGATATACCATGTACACAGGGCTCTGCAAGGTATAACCTCCAAACATGACCATATAGTGGAAACCATGTAACAGGTCGTAGACATATATTACCTCTATACAGGACAAAGTGGTAACACCCCGTGTACACAGGGGCCCGTAGACATAATTACCTCTAAAATACCAAAGGTAGCCCAGTTACACAGGCCGTAGACTGTATATTCTCCAACGTGACCTATAGTGGTAGACACCGTGTCCAGGCTCCAATGTTATTACCCCATACAGTGACCAATAGGGTAACACCCGTTACAAGGCTTGCAGACTGTTTTAAACCCCCCATAAGTGGAAGACACTAGGTACACAGGCCTGGAAATGTATATTACCTCCAACTTGGGCCAAAATGGTAGATACCAGGGGACACAGGCTCTAAAAACTGTAATAACCCCTACAGTGACCATATAGTTAGACACCAGTAACACAGGCCCCTGAACTGTAATTTTACCTCCATACAGTGACCATTTTGTTTTAGGGGCCAGTGTACACGGCTTTGCAACTTATTAACCACCTACAGGACCAATAGTGGTAGACCCAGTGTACCAGGGTCTGCAACTGTAAAACCCCCATACAGTGACCATATATGGTAGACCCATGTACACAGGCTCTGTAACATATAATTTATTTTCAGTGTTTACATCTGTGACTCACAGGTGACGTTTCTCTGACCAGTCGTTGACTTTTTCCCCCTTTTTTCTGCATCCGTCCATCCCCATCTTGAGAAACCCCGACCCCTTTTTCCCCGCAGATTTTTGACACAAAAAAACTTAGAATCCCACTTTTTTCCCACCTGCCCCCCCGGGAAATGGGGGCCATTTAGGGAGGGAGGGTTTTTGATAGGGTAATGGGGGGCCCCCAAAAAGGCAAGGGTTTTGGTTGCCCCAAAAAGTGCCCATATAGGAGGGGGGTTTTTTTCTATGGGGCCATAAGGGAACAGGGGGAGGTGGCTATAGGGGGCCTTTTGGTAGGTTTAGGGTAAAAAGGGGCCCCAATAATAGACAGGCGGCTTGTGGGGATACGGGAGGCAGTGGGGGTGTATGGAGGCAGGAAATGGGGGGTATAGGCAGGGTATGGGGGGGTTTTTGGCAGGGATATGGGGGTGTTACGGCATATAGGGGGTTGTATGGGGGCATATGGGGGCGATAGGGAAAGGGATATGGGGGCTGTTTAAAAGGGAGGGGATATGGGGGCGTATAAAGGGAGGCAAAGGGGGGTTGTTGGCAGGGGATATGGGGCTGTAAAAGGAAGGGCATATGGGGGGATAGCAGGCATATGGGGGTTGTATAGGCAGGCATATAGGGGCTGTATAGGCAGGGGGAAAGGGGCTGTATAGGCAGGCAAAATGGGGGCTTATAGGCAGGAGGCATATAGGGGCTAAAGGGAGCATAAGGGGGCTGTATAGGCAGCAGGCTGGGAAAGGGGGGGATAGGGGGCGGATATAGGGGGCTTAAAGCAGGCATAAAGGGGGGGTTTTATAGGCAGGCAGGCAAAGGGGTGTATAGGCAGGCAAAAAGGGGCTGTAAGGGGGAGGCGGGGAATAGGGGCGTAAAAGGCGGGACATTGGGGGCTGTATAAAGGAGGAGGCAAAAGGGGACTGTATAGGCAGGGAGGCAGGCAAATAGGGGGGGTATAGGGAGGCAGGGAATAGGGGGCGTATGGCAGCAGGCATATGGGGTGTATAGGGAGGCAGGCAATAGGGGGGTAATTGCAACAGGCTATAGTGGGCCCGTAAGGCGGCAGGCAATGGGGGGTTATTGGCAGCGGCATAAAGGGGGGGAAGGGGAGGCAGGATATGGGGGCTGTATAGGCAGGGAGGGTATGGGGGGCTGTATAGGCAGGGGGGCATATAGGGGGCGATAGGGAGGGAGGGAAAAAGGGGCTGTTTTGGCAGGATATAGGGGGGGATAGGGGCAAAAAGGGGCGTAAGGCAGGCATATAGGGGGGGTGTATAGGGAGGGGGCAATAGGGGCTGTATAGGCAGGCAGGGATAAGGGGGCTGTATAGGCAGGCAGGCATTGGGGGGGATAGGCAGGGATATGGGGGTGTAGGGAGGCAGGCAATAGGGGCGTAAGGAGGCAGGGAAAAGGGGCTGTATAGCAGGCAGGGTGGGGGGGGGTAAATAAAAATCCCTTACTACCTCGGCCAGCTCCCCCGATGCCCGCCCGTTGCGCTCCCTGCAGCCTCTGCCTCAGCGCGGGCTGCGGGGAAGTCACCGCGCGGCCCACGGACCCAGAGCGCTGGCAGGGGGAATACGAAGCGGAGGAGTTCGTCCCGACCCCGGAACCGGCCTTGAAAAGCTCGGGCCAGGGGGCCGGGCTTCAGAGGGAGTATGGGGCCGGGGGCCCCGCAGCCCCCGCCCGCCGCAGTGAATGCCGCGGGCCCCGGAGGGCATTACCGGGGGGAGCGGACGCGTGCAGTGCCCCGGGCCCCCTAACGCAGGGGCCCCGTAGCAAAAGGCTCCCCCGGTATTACCCCCTGATAGAGATACCACCAACCTACGAAAAATACCAACAATAGGATTTAGATGTATACAATGCACTACTGAAATAATACAAACATATAGTGATAATAATAAAACCAACAAACTGAAATAAAACCAAAAACATTGATGAATACTACAAACATACACTAAATGAAAAAATGCCAAAAACATGATGAGACGTACCACACTTGAGAAGAAAAAAAAAAAAAACTGGATAGACTTTATTATCTTTTTTTTTTTCTTTTGGTACAGGGCAAAAAAATTAAAGCTACCGCAATAGCCAATGCATTTGGCGTTTCACACCGTTATACCAACTACATGATAGATAATACTACCATACCCCTACTGAAAAACACCAACAAAAACAGTGGTGAGATAATACTACCATAAAATACTGAAATAAACAACAACAGTGGAATACTATTCCAACATACTGAAAATTATCAAACTAAGTTTATAATGATAATACCCATACACTACTGAAAAAACACCAACATACAGGATGAGATAATATACCCTAAGTAAAAAATTATACCAATAAGATGAAGAGATAAAACACCCATATACTACTGAATAATGCCCAAAATACAGTGATTTAGATAAACAACCATACACTTTCTAAATAATACCTAACCAATGATGGTTAAAAACTACCATACACTACTGAAATAATGTCAACATACAGTGATGAGATGATACCACCATACACTACTGAAATAATACCAACATACAGTGATGAGATAATACTTCCATACACTACTGAAATAATACAAACATATAGTGATGAGATACTACTACCATACACTGCTGATATTATGCAAACATACAGTGATGAGATAATACTGCTATACACTACTGAAATAATACCAACATACAGTGATGAGATAATACTGCTATACACTACTGAAATAATACCAACATACAGTGATGAGATAATACTGCTATACACTACTGAAATAACACCAACATACAGTGATGAGATAATACTGCTATACACTACTAAAAAGATACCAACATACAGAACTAAAATAATACCGCCATTCAGTGATAAAACACAGCTTCAGAAATAATCAGGGTTATACAATGTCACGGTGCCTTGTGGGCCATAAAGCTCTTCCCAGACATGTGGGGCCCATTTTTACTGCTGTATGTGTATCTGTCCCGCACCTATACATTGTCAGCTATATAGTTGACCTTGTACTTTCCTGGCTGCAGAAGCAATGTTAGCAGACTGAGGTGTACTACTGGCAACTCAATGGTTTAGTGGCGGTTTACCATGGTGCAAATGGTGCCCATGTGTAATATGGCCTCGGTACTTTTATAGTAACTTCCAATACTCCGGATTTATTGGAAAATTGACTTTTTTACCATCCAAGTGCATTGGAAGATTATTTTCCTCTTATCTTCCAGGATGATTCGTCCTCTCAGACCCTTTTGACCCTGCTTCATTTCTATCGACCAATTTGGCAAAAGAAAAATTGATTGAACTACAAGACCCTTGTGCCCTACTAGTCAATTACTAAACAATCCCCCGCAAAAAAAAGGGGCACCACCTTTAAGCTTCCCAATTGGCGATCGGCGCTGACCCCCGAGCACAATACCGGCTCCGGGACACGGGATCGTCAGCAATGCTTTTCTCTTGTACTTTCAGACACAAAAGATTTTTATTTGGATTAACTCCTCGCCGAACGCGTTGCATACCCCGGATATAATAGAGGCCATTGTACAGTCTCGACCTCATAAACCAGCAGAGAGATGAAAGCCCCCTTCACCCCGGACAAGTCCTTACTGTCCACAGTCACCGACCGCAGGCCTCGGCCATTCTTCACAGATTTTATTTGTGGATTTTTTACTTGACTTTTGAACTTTTTTTTTTCCATAGCTTTTTTTTTTTAGATGATGAAGTTTGTCCACACTCTGCCCATAATGCGACCGTCACGGAACCACAACCATGAATTGACGGCCAGGAATTAGATGACATTATTTATATTTTTTTTGTCTAAAATGAACTGGGCCTTAGCAATAGCGTCAGAGGATGCGTTTACCAGTCGGTGACACATTTTGCAAATGTACAAAATATTACTAAAATTTACTGAAAATTCACTTTTTTTTAAACAACACAATAATGCCACGAATTTCCAAATTGATCGCAACGGCACAGAAATGATAAATTTGCTGCAATTTATTTTGGACACATATTTGAAATTTTTCATGGGTTTTTTTCCCTAAAATTTTTGTGTAGTCGCAATTTTTTCAACTTTTAGGGGTTATTAAAGACGTGTTGGACCGATTTTTGTCCGTTTTTTTGATGGGTTTAGCCCTTTTTTCGGACCCTAAACGGAGCCAAACAAGCATCTAAAAATGTGCAGTGTGTTTTCATTGTTTAAATTAAAACACGTAGGGTGTTCAGACGAGTGGTCGCGGTACGTCTTTTGTGTCTTTCGGATCCTTTCAAAGATTGACATGCCTTTTTTTTTTGACCCGTTGGCACAGCAGGCGCCCATTTAAGATAGGGTATTTTCACCGGGGAAATTGCGGCAGTGCAATACGCGCCGCAATACCCGTGTTTTTCCCGCGGTTTTCCCCAAAGCAAGCGGGCCGGCAGCCCCCCGGCCCATTGACGTGCATTGTTCGTGGCGGAATTCCCGCGAAAAATCGACATGAATTTACTCCCCGCGCGTACTACGATTGTATTTACGCGCGGGGGGGACAAAAGCGTAATCCATAGCTCTCTATGAGAACTGTGGTTTATGTAATTCGATGCACTTTCGCCGCGTAAAAGGGATTTTCACAGATGTATGCAGAAAATCGTTCTTTCGGGAGCTCCCCCTGAACTGATACTCCCGTGGTGCGGGGGGGGGCCCATGGGACTGCATTACTGGGTGGCCGTATTCCCCGAAAGTAATTGACTGTCACTTATTCCCCCGTAAAATACCATGGATTGTATGAGGGGGAGAAAAGGCTAATCCATAGTTTTAGAAACTACGGATTCCCGTATTTCGCCCGCATTCGCCCGTATTAGAGCGCAAATACACAGCGAAATGCACGCCGGAATTACCCCCTGGGACATAAACCCATAGGGTCGTTCTGCTGCAGCCAAAAAAAGCACCCAAAAATGCACCTGTGTGTCGGATGCTTTTTTTAACCGATTACGGAGCGCCTTTGGTGTGATTTTTTGGGTCCAAAGCGTCATGTGAAATACCCTTTTTTGTCATGTCAAATTGTAAAAATGATAAAAGGGAATGGTCTCCAAAGGGAAAAATATTTAGGGTGCTTTCACACGGTGCGGTTTGGTGCGGTTTTGGGATTTTTTTTTTGGGCGCGTTTTTTGTAGAAGGCAAACATTATTTTCTTACATTGTTGCACAAAAAAAGCATCCAAAAAAAAGCACCAAAAACCCCACCAAAACCGCACGTGGAAAAAACCCCTTTAAAGGGGTTGTCTCCCTTCAGGGGTTTAGGAAAGCATGAATAAATACCTTCCCCTTTCCCCGGGTTTAAGACCCCTTGATACAGCTAGTGCTTGTACAGCTCCCTGCTGTGCTGTGCTTTTAAAGTAATTAGATAGATTTGCTTCTCAAACTACAACAGGAAATTCTTATCTGTCCCCCAAAAAAAAAGCCCTAATTACAGTTTTGTTTATTTTACAAAAATCAAGCTTTTTACTGCTGAGCAGCAAGGACACTGCCAGGGGCCTGTGTGTGCATCACTCACTGTTATTCTTGAAAAAAACAGAGGGGGAGAATTGTTTAAGGTCATTACTGGGGAACTGAAATAGCCAGGGAGGTCTAAAATTCAATTGTATTCCTTAGGGAAAACAGAGGAAAAAAGCAATATATTTGGAAAATGTCTTTATTTTGTGTTCCCTACAATTTGAAACAAGAAAAAGAAAAATAGCCGCACATCCAAACAATTCAACAATCTTTTGGAACATGTGGTAATAAATCACCTTTTTGTTATTGAAAAATTTTTTTACCGGGGAGTGCTGAATTTTTTTTTTACTTATTTACAATTTGAAAGCTTTTCTTTGTACGAGACACCCCTTTTTTCCTCTTCTTTCCCGCACAGTTTGTCTCCAGGTCCCCCTTTTACTTTTTTCCTCTCCCCCTTCCCAAGGAAGGGCCTTTTTCTAAAACCCTTTGTTTTTGTGGGACAAGATAGATTTTTAATGCTGACATTGACTCTACTGCACCCCACCCCCAAAAAAAATTGTTGTTGGGTGGAATGTGAAAAAAAATAAAAATTGCACATTTTTTTTTAAGTTGGATTTTTTTTTTCTTCTATTATGCTCAAGTAAGGGATAAATGATGTTTATTTTAATTTAAACGATTTTTAAGGGTGTGGCGTACCAAATAGGAAAAAATTAAAATGTCCAAAGCTAGACAAAATACAAATAAACCCCTGACAAAGTGAAAATAATAGAATAAAGGGGAAATCTTAAAAAATTAATTTAAAGAACAGTTAAAATGATGGCCCATTGTAAAAAACCTCCGTGAATACAGAAAGACAAAGGTCTAATCAAAATAATCTGGGACTTTTAAAAAAGTGCACCCCAAAGGGGGACCCGAAGGCCCTACCCTGTAGTCCCCACCCATCAAAATCGGAATGTCGCCCCAAAAGGGCGTTCCGCAGGAACCAATCTGTAAATCCCTAGTAAAAACCCCTTATCCGTCCCACAGTTTCGACCGGCCCCTCAGAATTAAACGGTTCTCAGGGGACAAAAAATGAGGGAAACAAGCTCAAAATATGAGCACAGGGTAAAAAGCCAAAAAAAATTAAGCTATGCAAAAGGCAAAAATACTTTTTTGTGTGACTTGAAGTTTTTCCCTAGAAAAAAAATACAATAAACAATAATTTAGGGTAATACCCAGAAAATTTTTCCCCAAGATATTTTGGGTTTAACATCCGCAGCAAAAAAGATAAAAGAAAGTTTGCTGAAAAAATGACCAAACTATGTCCCTTACCCCCCTAAAGGACAATCAATGGGTGGTAGGGTAAAAAGATGGGAATGCAAGGGGAAATTTCCATCTGGGGGAATGTTTTGGTTGTGGGGGGGCCCCCGTTTTTGGGGTTTTTCTCGGGATCCCCGGCTTTCGCACAAAACCCTTGGGCTTTCTAATAAGGGCAGAAAGTTTATCAAAAACTGGTTATTAGTGTGTTGTTTACATATTCAGTTTTCCCTGTTTGAACCCCAATTTTTTAGGGGGGGAAACGCGTGGATTTATAAAATTCACCCAAGATTCTTTGGGATAACTGATTTTTTTTTTTTAAACCCATTTTTCCCCCGGTTTTTGCCCTGTTATTTTTTTTGGTACAGTGATAGTTTATTTTAGGGTGTTGGTAGTTTAGGTAGGGGGTGGGAACCCCCTTTTTGGGGGCGTTTTTTTCCCTTATTTTGTTTGGTAGCCATAGATGTAGGTTTTGATTTTTTTTGGTTCAGTTGGGATTGGGTTTTTTTTTGTCTTTTCTTTTTATTTGTATTTTTTAAAAAATTTAATTTTTATCTGCTTGGGGGTTTCCCTTGGGGATTTATGTATTGGCTTGTGGTTTTATGTTACAATGAAAAAAATCACTAGGTTTTGGCAATCAGAGGTAGAAGATATCCCTTTAAAAATTTAGGAGAAAAAAATAAAAGGAGTTCTTTAAAACCCCGGGGGTTTTGCCTTTTTTTTCAGAGTGAAAGTCCAGAAACCCCCTTTCTCTTTTTTGGAGGTTTTTGGGCCCTTTTCCCCAAAGTCTGTTTTTTTCCCCAAAAAACCCACAAATATGCCCATCCATTTTACACAGAGGGATATCCCCCATTTGGTAGATGGTTTGTGTCGCGAAAATGATGTGTCAAGTTTGTGTAAAAAATTTCACCAAGATGTTCTCCCAACTTTCTTCGCAGTTCTTCGTTGTTTTACAATTCGGGAATCCCGCGCACAGATAGTAGGAAAACCACAGGCGGGGGAGCGACAATTAATGAAGTTTTTTAAATTGGAAAACTCCTGGTTCCATTTAGAGTCTTTGGAAAACTTTAAAAGGTTTTTTTGATGAAAGTAAAAAAAGTACTTTTCCACAGTGAAGCAGAAATTTTGGGTTTCTCCTAAGCCAGCAACCCCTTGGGGGGTGGTTTGTAATGGTTTTCCCAAAGAAAATTTTGTAAATTAGGGCCCCTGGGTCGATATGATATTGGGAAGGGACAGTTTTCAAAAACGTCACATAAATCTGGGTCATTTTCAAGATGTCCCAGTGATTTTGGGGGACACCCCCTGACTTGAGTTGCTCCCTTTGTAATAATTTAAAAAACAATAGGGGACCCTTTGATTCAAACTTGTCAGTGTTTTGCCTTTGGAATCAACAGTTGAGATCACCCTGTGCAAGGCTTGTCTATAAGTTTTTCTTAGTACAAAGTCGGGATATCCTTTTACCCGAAACTTTGGCGAATTTGCGTCGCCTCCTGAAAAAAATTCATCCGGGGAAAGAGAAATTTTCCCCTCAAACGGAGATTTTCCCCCCGCGGGTACCCCCCGTTTAAAGGGTGGGAAAGGGGGTGGCAACTACCCCCTTTAAAGAAAAGGGAAATTTGGGTGGCAGTGGGCTTCCGAAAAATTCGTGGGGGAAATAGTTCCCCCCAAACCCCCCGGTTTTTTTAATAATACGAAGGGACTAAGAACAAAAAAACTTTTTGGGTCGATCTCGAAGGAAAAAATTTAATTTTTAAATAAATTTTACAATTGGGGATATTTTTCATCTGTTCAAATTCATCCAAGACCCATTAAAACCAACCAAAACATCGTCTATATAGCGGCCCCAAAAGTGAAATATGATGGGGGGAAAACAACTGGGGGTTCATCCCCCAAGAATTTAGGGAGGCCTCCCCCAAAACCCAAAGGGCTATAGGTTTGTTTAAAGCTGGGGCGAAGGGAGCCCCTTTTTTGCAGTCCCTTCAGCGGGGTGGTAGACCCCCCCAAAAAATCAAAGAAAAAAATAGTTCCTCATCTAGATGTTTTTAAAGGGGAAGCGGGCCCCACAAAGCGTTTAAATGTTCCCCCAAAAAGGTTTTGGGCCCGGGAGGAGAGAATATTTCCATTTTCCCTCCCCTCCCTCGGTTGTGGGAAAAAGATGTTTTAAAAGGAATTAAAACCATCAAAGGGTGGCCAGAAAAGTATGTGGCCCAACATTGTTGTTCCCCAAAACGTCTAAGCATATCCGTTGGCCCTTTCAAAAATGACGGAAATTGCTTCGACGAAGGGCCGCAAAGAAAGGGTTTTTCTAGGAAAAAATACCCCCAATTTCTGGATGGGGGCCCAAAATCCCCGAAAAAACTTGGGCGGGCCCTGAGGGAAAACCAACCCTTTGTGGATTTTTTGGAAAAGCTTTTAGAAGGTTGCACTCGGGGGTTTCCGGGGGGGGAAAAACAGGAAATTGAAACTCATGTTGGTTTTTCCAACCCCTTTCCTTTTTTTTTTGGGGTTGGGGAATTTAAAGAGTATTTTTAAATTTCCCTGTTGTTTATTTGTTTACTGTGGGATCACTACGCAATTTCTCATAGCAGTTCTTTATTTTTGAGAGGAAAAAAGGGACAAAATTGATTTTTATGAAAAGTTGTCCATGCCCAAAAATGGTTCCCCCCCTTGCCCAAAGGGTTTTAAATTTTACAGATTTCCTCTTTTTTTGAAAGATTTGACAAGGCTGTTTTTCCCCAATGGTGGTAAAGTTGTTCCATGCCCCAAAACTTGGATTTGTTCCGATCCCCCCAGAAATAGTTTCCCAAAAATCCCTGACACGGGAAAATGCCCCCTTTAAGGGGGCCATTTTTGTGTTTGGAAATTTTAAAACCGTTTTAAAGGGGAACCCCTTCTAAAATCGTTTTTTTGGCACTTTGACATTTTCCGGAAAAAGAGTCAAAACCGTCTAAAGAGCATATCCTTTTGGGAAATTTCCCTAAAACCCGGGGCATTCACTTTATTTTTTATGGAAAAAAATTTTTTTCCCCAAAAGAAATTTTTCTTGCAAACAGACCTGCCTATTTTGTTCTGAATTGGGGGAAATTACATTAGGCAAAAATTAATTTACCTTTCCCTTGCCACTTAAAATGCTTTTTGAAAGCTAGTCGTAGGAGAAAGGACCCTCCTGCTTTTTCGGACTAACGGGCACCCTGTAAAAGCAGCGCGGTGATTCTTTTACCGCCCCCATGCGGGGTTTTTAACCCAAGGGACCCCTTTCGGTTCCACATGAGCGGGGGAAAACTCGCTTTAAATGACTTTGGTTGGCGCGAAAATGTGCGCGTTTAAAAAACCCGGACCCCCCGAGCCCCGGGGCGCCCTCTCTCTGTGTTACAGGGGAAATGCTGGGGTTCCGCCTCGGGCTCGAGAGGCGCTACGGGAATTGAGCAGGTGGAAAAGTATAACCACAATTGTGTCATTTTTTCCAGGGAAAACCCAGGGTGTTTTTTGGCTTTTTATCTGTCTATTTTTTATTTAGAAAAGAAACCCCCTTGCATTCCCATTTTGTACCCTTTGCCCCCATTGAAGTTTTCAGGGAGGTAAGGTTCATTGTTAGGTCTATTTTAAGGGAAATTGCTTTTTTTTTTGGGCTGGGATGTTACCAAAAATATCCTTTCGGTACTAATTTATACCATTATCTGGATATTTCCCTAGATTTTTGTTTATTGTTTTGTTTTTTAGGACACACTTCATGTCAGCACATTAAAAAGTGATTTATTGCCCATTGATAGCTTATGCTTTCTTGGTTGTAACCCCGTGTCTCCTCTTTGGGTTGTTTCCCAATTTTTTGCCCTGGGGGGAGGGCCCGGTTTTAACTTGGGGTTCCCGGTGGAAAAATGTTTTTGGGCCCGGGGTTTTGGGTTTTTTCTAGGGGGCTTTTTCAGATTAGGTTCCCGACAGGGGAAATCCCCTTTTTGGGGCGAAAATTCCTTTATTTTGATAGGCTAGGGGCTAGCATGGGAGGGCCCTTACAGGGGGCTCCCCTTTGGTTTCCCCCTTTTTTTAAGGCCCCGATTATTTTTATTAGACCTTTGCTTTCTGTATTCATGGAGAGTTTTTACTAAATTTTGGCTATCATTTTAACTAGTAAAATTTTTAAAAAAAAATTTTTAAGAACTATCCCCCTTTTTCTATTTTTTTTGATACCAAATATGTGTAACTTTAATTTTTTTTATTTGTAAAAAAGGGTTCTTTTTATAGCTTTTTATATTTAATTTTTTTTACTTTTACTTTTTTTTTTTTTTACTGTGTTTGTAGTAGTTGCAAAACAAAACAGGAAAAGAGTGCTCAATCCCATAGCAGCAAATCCAGGGCACATGGAAAAAAAAAACATGTGCCACCAAAGAGGGTGAGCTAAAATAATATAATCTTTAGTCAATAAATATAGAGGGGTTTTTTCCATTTTTAAAACATTTTAAAAGGGGTTTTATCCTACCCGGAAATTTCTGCCTTTTTTTTGTTTTTAAAAACTTCAAAAAAAAGGCACTTTGCCCTATTTTTGGCCCATTTTCAGGGGCCTACCCCTTTTTCCTTTTTTTTATAAAAACCCCATTTTTTGGGCTCCAAACAGGTCCCCAGGTTTTAATGGGGGGTCCCAAAGGGAAAATTGGGGGCTGACTCTTTTCCTGATTAGGGCCCTCGGGAACTTTTTTCCCCTTTCCTTTGGTTTTGATTCCTTAGTAGGGGCCTGGGGTTTTTAAATTTTCCCATAGGGGTGGCAGATTGGGTTGTATAGGGGGAAAACCCCGAAAAATTGGGGTCTAAAATTTTTTTGGCTTGAAGGGGTGCCAGGTTTTTTCTTTCTTGGTAATGCTAAAAAGACCTGGGCCTTTTTCTCAAGGGCCCCAGTTTTGGAAAAAAGGGGCCCAAAATTAAAAACCCCCGCCCCAAATTTTTTTAAAGGTTTTAAACCAAAATTTTAAAAAGGGCTGTGGGGAGATGAATCCCGGGGTTGTGAGACAACCCCCTTTAATAAATTTGGGGAGGGAATTTGGGTGGGGCGATTGCTTATCCCACTGTTTTGCAGTTTGTTATACAGGGATAAAATTGCGAAGGGTTTTTTCAAAGATGGCTCTCATTTCTTTGTGCTTATGGGAGGAAGTAATTTGGAGCGTAACATTTCATCACGTTTTTCTTAAAGGGTACGGGCCCACATACAAAGGAAATTTTCTGTCGGATTTTTAAAAAGGATTCCCCGGAATAAAAAATTTCCCCAGTAATTTTGACTGTAAAAATCCCCATAGACCCCCAATAGAAAAATCTGGGGCTGTAAATATTTCCCCCCTTAAAACCTCAAAAGAAAAAACTGGGCGTAAAACATTCCCCCTTTGACCCCGCAATTTGAAAAACCCCAACCCGTAAATCACCAAAAAAAAACCTTAATAAAAAAATTTTGATTAAAACCTTCCCCCTTTGACCCAAAAGAAATCCCACTGTAAAAAACCATTTCCCCTAGACCCCAAAAAGAAAAAACCGGGGGGGTGGAAACCATCCCCATAGAACCTTTAATGAAAAACCCACTGTAAACACCCCAAAAGACCCTCAATAGGAAAAATCCCGGGTGTTTCTTAAAACAGTTTAGTTTTTTTTTTGGTTTAAATTTCAAAAAAACACCGGTTTTTAAAAAAAAATTTTAAAATTGTTTTTAATTTTCCCCGTTTTTTTTGGGTGATTTTAGTACGTTCAACTGAATGGGACCTGGGAAAATCCGAAATCCGCAGCAAAAAAGTTTACAAAGGACCACCCGAAAAAAAACGGGAAAAAAAGGGGTAAAAAATAGGTTGGAAAATTGGGTTAAAAAAACCCCAGCCCGTATTTTGTCCTCTTTCCATGGTTATGTAGCCAAAGCCCCAATGACAATGTTTGGGAACCCCCCCATCTTGTTGTGGGGGGGAGGGCAATCAGCAAAGGAAAGATGCAAAACTCTCATTTTTTGGTAGACGGGCCCTGGCCAAAACGCTGCAACATCTAAAAGAGTTAAAAAAGCGGGATCGGAGCGCTTTTGTCAGGTCCCCCTTAAATCCAGCCCATAGTTTTGTGAGGACCCGCTCCAACCCCTTATAGTCATACAAAAAGTTGCCAAATGTCCGTAGGGGTTAAGACCTTTATTATTAATTTTGTGATTTTTTTTTTCCCCAGCAATTTTAAAAAATAGTAACATTTCTTTTTTGCCATAGCAACAACACGCCCAAGCAACCAAACAGAGCCCCTGTAACCAATCAGAGCCCTAGATCCCAAACAGTGCCCTAGCAACCCGAGCCCCCAGCAACCAAAAAGTGCCCCTAGAACCTCAGAACTCATGGGAACCGAAAACCTAGCAATCGAGCCCCATAAACCAATCAGAGTTCACGGTGGCAATCAGAGCCCCTACAAAATCACACC
Source organism: Phyllomedusa bahiana (assembly GCA_025379985.1). Lineage (NCBI taxonomy): Eukaryota > Metazoa > Chordata > Amphibia > Anura > Hylidae > Phyllomedusa > Phyllomedusa bahiana. The sequence continues at coordinate 4,341 of JAODAL010061819.1, read as the reverse complement.
CATAACAAGCAATCAAACTCATAACAAACAACAGGCCCCTAGAACCAATCAACTCATAACAACCAATCAGACCCCATAGCAACCAATCAGAGCCCATAGCAACCAGTCAAATCAGAGCACCAATCGAGCCCATAGTGCCCAATCAAAACCATAGCAAACCAATCAGAGCTCATAGACCAATCAGAGCTCATAGCAACCAATCAGAGTTCATAGCAACCAATCAGAGCTCATAGCAACCAATCACAGTTCATAGCAACCAATCAGAGCTCATAGCAACCAATGACAGCCCATTGCAACCAATCAGTACCCATAGCGACCAATCAGAGCTCATAACAACCAAACAGAGAACTAAAAATTTAATCAGGGGCCATAGCAACAATCAGAGCCCATAGCAACCAATCAGAGCCCATAGTAACCACTCAGAGCCTATAGTAACTAATCAGAGCCCATAACAACCAAACAGAGAACATGGCAACTAATCAGAGCTCAGCTTTCATTTTATATAGTGCTTTGGAAAAATGAAAGCTGCGCTCTGATTGGTTGCTATGGGTTCTGATTGGTTGCTATGGACTCTGATTGGTTGCTATGGGCAACAATGACAGTCTAAGACCTAGACAGTTTTCATACATGAGGCCCTAGAAGTCTAGATCTGATTGGTTGGACCTAAATGGCGAGTCCTGTTTTTTTCGGAGTAGTGTACATCAGTTCCATCAACAGTAGGCACATCCTGTTGCTGGATCTCCTATTGCCAAATCTTCAATGTGACCCTGCAGGGTTAGTTATTCCAAACAATGATGCAATTACTCTGCAATGGCTGGTGGATCGTAAAGATGATTTATATCTCGCCATCATCTATAATAATAGCGCAGGTTATAACAGATATTGGGCGCTCTTACATAACCAAATGAAGAAACATTCTTTGGTATTTCTGTACAATACAAAAAGGAAGTAAACATATTTTTTATTGCCTTACCTCTGTGCCAAAATCTGATCTGGGGCCAGCACAAGGCATTTTGGCATTTTTTTTTTAGTCCAATACCTTTTTCAAAATTTTTCCATCTATGGACCTGTGTCAGGGCTTGGGCTGTTTTCGGTCTGAAGTGCGGTTTTCGTTGGTCCCGTTTTCGGATACCTGCGGCTTTTTGGTCACTTTTTTTTTTTTTATAATAAAATTTTAATGAGTTTTCACAAAATTTACATCAATAATACATTCAAGAATTACAAATAAACACGTGTTATATTGTACAAACATCACTCTACTAACAGTCCGCTTATTGCTTTTTAAGAGATGAACCCTACATCATGTTACCCCTATCTTTTCTCTTATCCCTACTCTTTGTGCCCTAGCTCTCTCTCTTCTTTCTAACACATCTACAGCAAAACTAAAATCTCTAAACTTCCCCCCAACTTAATGTGATGTGCATAAAACTACCCCTCCCCTTCTCCTCTCATGTGACAACCTCCAACCTTCCTAAAGTACCTGCTAATCGTTCTTCTGGTCACGTTTTATTTCAATGTTCGTGGAGGTGACCATAAACCGCGTAATTTTGCCGCTAGGTATTTTTAATGGCGTTCACCCCACGAGATACATAGGGTTATAGATTCATGGAAGATGAATTATGTTAATTTTTTTAATTGTTTTTTTTTATTTTATGTACAATAGGAAAAAGGGAGTATTTTAAACTTTTAATTCTTGGCGCCCAACAGTGGAATTGATGCTTGGAGCCCACCAATAAGGATGATTCTTAGGGCCACCAGTGGAGTTGATTCTTGGAACCACCAGTGGAGATGATTCTTGGGGTTCCATCAGTGGAGCTGATTCCTGGCGACCACCAGTGGAGATGGTTCTTGGGGCCCACCAGTGGAGTTGATTCTTGGGCCCACCAGTGGAGTTCATTCTTGGGGCCCACCAGTGAAGCTGATTCTTGGGTCCCACCAGTGGAGTTGATTCTTGGAGCCCACCAGTGGAGTTGATTTTTGGGGGGCCCCCCAGTGAAGCTGATTTTTTGGGCCCCACCAGTGGTGATGGTTCTTGGGCCCCACCAGTGGAGATGGTTCTTGGGCCCCACAGTGGATTATTCTTGGGCCACCAGGTGGAGTTGATTTTGGACCCACCAGTGGAGTTCATTTTGGGGCCCACCAGTGAAGCGGGTTTCTTGGGTCCACCATTTGAAGCTGATTCTTGGGCCACCAGTGAAGTGATTCTGGGGGCCCACCAGTGGAGTTGATTCTTGGGACATCAGTGGAGGGATTCTTGGGGCCACGAGTGGAGATGATTCTTGAAGCCCACCAGTGGAGTTGACTCTTGGGAACCACCAGTGGAGTTGATTATTGGGGCCACCAGTGGAGATGATTCTTGGGGCCCACCAGGGGAGTCATTCTTGGGGCCCACCAGTGAAGCTGATTTTTGGGGGGGGCCACCAGGGGAAGCGATTCTGGGGCCCACCAGTGGAGTTCATTCTTGGGGCCATCGTGGAGTTGATTCTTGGGGCCACCAGTGGAAGATGATTCTTGGAGCCTCCCAGTGGGTTGTTTCTTGGGGGCCCACCAGTGGAGATGATTCTTGGGGCCACCAGTGGAGATGATTCTTGGGGCCCACCAGTGGAGTTGATTCCTGACGACCACCAGTGGAGCTGATTCTTGGGGCCCACCAGTGGAGCTGATTCTTGGGGCCCATCAGTGGAGATGATTCTTGAGGCTCCACCAGTGAAGCTGATTCTTGGGACCCACCAATAAGGATGACTCTTGGGGCCCAGCAGTGGAGTTGATTCTTGGGAGCCACCAGTGGAGTTGATTCTTGGGACCCACCAGTGGAGTTGATTCTTGGAGCCCACCAATGGAGGTGATTCTTGGGGCACACCAATAAGGATGATTCTTGGGGGCCCCCCATAGAGTTGATTTTGGGGACCCAGGGGGGAGTTGAGTCTGGACCCCACCAGGGAGATGATTTGGGGCACACCATAGGTGATCCTTGGGACCCACCAGGGGGTTTTGATTTGAAGCCCCACCAGTGGAGTTGATTCTTGGGGGGCCCCCCAAGAATTTGTTTTCTTGGGGCACCCATTGGAGTTGATTAGGGGACCACCAGTGGAGTTGATTATTGGGGGCCCCCGAGTGGAGTTTTTTTTGGGGCCCCCCAGTGAAGTTTTCTTGGGACCCCCCAATAAGGATGATTTTTTTGGGCCCATGGAGTTTTTTTTTGGAGCCCTCCCTACAACTTCTGTACATGACTGTCATCCTTAAACCCTTTTCTTTCTCCCTTTTCTTCTCTGCTTTTCCTCTGATAGTACCCCAAAGCTTGCCGCCCATGTGCCTACCAGGGATTTTCCGTTTTCCCCCTGTGGGCCAGCCCAACCCTGGATTTACTGTATATGTGGGAGGGTTCCCAAAAATGCTCAGAGAGGTATGAGCCTACCCAATTTACAAAGGGGTTTTGTAAAAAAGTTGGGGTCCAAACCCTTTATGGGGACCCTCCGGTGATGTGTGTAGAACCCCTGATATTCCTTTTCCCGTATCCCTGTTAACTTTTTTGATGAATTTTTTTTCGTTTTTTTTTAAAGCTTGCTTCTCCAATATTTTGGGTCATTGTTGGGAAAAAGTTTTGTAAAATTCTCAGGTGCTGTAAATATACAGTAATGAAATAAAATCTCATGGGTTCAGCCCCTTTCTGTATGTTTTTTCCTTCTCATCTGTAGAAATCACTGTTGTAAGAATGTAAAGGGAAAAATGGTAATGGCAAAAACCCTCATATCACATGTCCACCCTCCATCCCTGATTTCTTATAGAAGATGAAGATTATACATTATAATACTTAACCTGTACTGATCCTGAGTTACATCCTATATTATCCTCCAGAGCTGCACTCACTATTTGTGGGGCCAGTCACGTTTTAATAATTAATTTTCCTGTATTTTCCTTAGAGGCCCCATATTTTGCTGGGCAGTCACTGTGTACATACATTTTTATCCTGTAATGATCCTGAGTTCATCCTGTATATACTCCCAAACTGCACTCACTATTTGCTGGGGTACTGTACAAAATTACTTTTCCCAATGATCCCCGAGTCACATCCTGTATTATACTCCCGACTGCATCAATTCTCTGGTCAGTCACTGACATACATTTCTTATCCTGTAAGACCCAGTTACATCCCGTTTATCCTCCCGCGCATCACTATTTGCTGGAGCGCACTGTACATAATTATTATCCCCGTATGATCCCGGGTTTCATCCTGTATTATACTCCCGAGCTGCATCACTATTTGCGGTGCAGTCACTGTGTAATACATTTTCTTTTCCTGTACTGATCCTGGTTACATCCCCGTTTAACCTCAGAGCTGCA
>JAODAL010061818.1:0-20095 GCA_025379985.1 Phyllomedusa bahiana | reverse complement strand
GGGGAAAAAATTGGACCAAAAAATAAAGTGTATTTGTATTGTTAAAAACGCTGTTTCTTTAAATGAATTACAAAGGAATGGCTTAATCCCCTTGGATATCAATATGCTGTGAGCAGATAGGATTTAAATGTATATGCAGCTGCATGGACCACACTGGATTTCAGATCCAATACCCAAAAAATCAGAAATAGAACGTTAAGAGAAGCAGTCTCTGAGACAAGCTGAGGCACCCCACAAAAATCGCTGTATAAAAATCAGTTCTTCAGTAAGAGCTATCAGCCGCAGCAGCACCTTCCCTGATCAGTACAGTGAGAGGAGTGTGAGCTCCCAGCGTTGCGCCCGGACTTATATAGTGCGGCGACGTCACAGAATCCCACCGGTCTCTGATTGGCTTCATCTCTGCACATGTCATGCAGGCTATGCCCTTCTTCCTCCCAGAGTTCTTTGCCGCATGTAACGCCATGTGCTCGCAGCCATTTTATCAATGAAAAGCACACTTCGTTCATCCGAAGTACCCCAAAGTTCGACTTCGTTCAGAACCAAAGTTTTCCTGAAATGCTAAACGAATTCCACATCGTTAGAATCAATTCGCCCATCTCTAACCTGGATACCAGGGGTCACATGACCTGTGTGGTGGTCACATGATAAGATGCTGCTGGAGGTAGTAATACTGGAGAAGTTCTGCTCCTCAATAAACTACTGTTACTTGGATGCTAGGGGTCACATGACCTATGTGGTGGTCACATGACATATGACTGATGCCATGTTTAGTCTACACAGTTACTCCATGGGAGCCATAAGTATGGATAGTAATGTGGACTATACCTTTTTTGTCCTAAATAAGGGGCCTCTGCATTGGTATAAAACAAGTACAGAAGCAGAATTTTTAACACATGTATATTACAAAACTGTATGGGGATGTTCACACGGTGTTTTTTTTTACATTGATTCAGATGATACGTGTTTTACATACGTCTTTCGGATACATTTTAACGGATCCAATCAATCAAAGAATTGACATGTCAATTCTTGATCCATTTTATGCATCCAACACCCTATTTAATATTATAGGTTACATTTCTGCTGCACAAGAAAATGTATTGAAAAACAGCGTAAAGTGTATTCAAACACATACCGAAAGTTTGATACGTGTTTGGATACGTTTTACGCTGTGATTTTCAATACATTTTTTCGGATTAAAAGATGTATTGAAAAACGCTGTGTGAACATACCCTACTTTTTCCTTTTATATACATAATGCATAAAAACAATAACAAGTGGACAATGCCTCTAAATATTTTTATTGAATATTACATGACAGAAATGTCTAAAAGTTGGGGTTCTCATTTATGGGAAAACCACTACTCAGAAGAACGTGTGTTCACAGATTCCAGGCAAGGTGGCTGCATTTGCTTGCAGATTAAATGGGGAGGTGGGACTTCCGGTTCCGGCGCCAACATGCGGTGACGCGACTGCAGGAGCTCCGGAGCATCGCGACCGAAAACCCGTCAGCATACCGGCAACCGGCACCCATAGTGGCAGTAAACAGCTACCGGAAGGTTGAGGAAGAGATCAGGCACCGCTTGGATCTCGGGAAAGCAGTTTGCACGGCAGCGCAAGAGGGTAGGCGGAAGACGGCTGCTCGCCAAGCACTCTAGCTGCGGCGAGAGGAGAGGAGGAAATGGAGCGGAGCTCCCGGACACCTTCCCCAAAGGTACTTATCATAACACCGGGGGGGCAAGCATTGTGCGGCAACCGACTCAGCTCCGGATCCCCCCCTTGACACAGGATAACTAAAGGAGCGTGGCTTTTACCTTCAGCCGCCATTGTCTTCCTACTCACTTTCCCGCCATACCAGGGAGACTCCCCAGCAGCTCCGCAGCGATAGTCCTCCCCCAGCAATAACCTGGACCCCGGACACACAGACTCTCCCTGCTCTCGGGATTTCCCACCCAGCGGCACTGTTAGCTCCAGAACCTGTACGGAGTGCTGTACTATCAGTTCTGAAATCTCTTTGTGGTAGCCCGCTCACCACTCCCATAATCCCGGCAGCCTGCTATCTCAGCTGCACAGTGCCTGCTTCACACAGGCGCCAACGCTGAATCACCTGGCCTTGCCCTGATCTACTCTACTGATTATTTTCAGATTTCTCCTATGCAAGGATACTCACTACACAGCAAGTCATAGGCGCTTAACCCTCATAAAATCTATACTCATTGTCGCTCCAGGGATAATCTCCTGATTCCTATCTTGTCCTCATTCACCTAATTTCCGTAAGTACGGGAAATAGGAAAACTTCTCAGAGATTATATGGAAAGCTATCTCCAGAAAATGGGGAAGTCCAAAGCTACTAAATCACAAAATAAAAACGGAAAGTCCCTCTCGCCAGAAGCGGAAAATCCAGAAAATATGCCGCTAACCACGGACTGGGATTCGCATTTAGTGCCACCCAATAGCCCCAGGCCGCCCGCACAGCAGGCCCTTATAGATGTCTCAGTCATCCCAGAAGATAACTATAAGAGGATCGCGACAGAGGTGGCGCGGCAAATAGCCCCTGATTTACAGGAGACTCTTGCCGCGACAGTAGCGCCTATGTTTGCGCAAATAAAAGGAGAGATTAGAGAGCATGGAGATAGGCTGGAAATACTGGAATTTAAGGTCCAATCATTAGAAATGGACGCTGATGCCTTGCGTTCACAACTGAGCGATGTCCTGTCAGAAAATAAAAGAATGGCGGAAAAGATTGAAGACCTGGAGAATCGCTCCAGGCGAAATAACTTGAGAATAATTTGTCTGCCGGAGTCGGTACCTCAACACGCCCTGACTAACATATGCGAGCAAGTTCTTCCCGAACTCCTTGGGCTCTCTAGACGATGCTGGGTAGAAAGAGCCCATTGGATGGGTCCTAACCTGAAAGGAGACAGGAGTGAGATCCAAACGGGTGAAAAAAACGTTCCAATCGACCAAGACAAACTATTGTTAAATACTTAAACTTCGCTGACAAAGCCGAAATACTTAGAGCGTTCAAATCTCTTCGATCTGATTTATTGTTTCATGGCAATAGACTATTAATTTTTGAAAACTTCTCTGCTGAGGTCGCCAAACTTGGAGAGCCTTTTCTGCCATCTGCACGAGTTTATTTAGGAGGCATGAGAAGTTTGCACTCCTATACCCGGCGGTTTTACGCATTTTTCATAAAAACGGCAACTCATCTACTTATCATACCCCGGAAACAGCCCAGGCATACTTGGATAAACATCACCCACACTCGAGGGGTGGCTCTCCTCAACATTTATCTCAGGGAGAACAGTCTGAAGCTGATTCGCCGGCTCCACCAAAGCTTCTTCCTGACTGGGAGGACCCTAGCCACACTGAGTACCCGAAAGAACAACGAAAGCGCCCGGCCTTGGACTTAATCACCTGACTTTAAAGATCTAGTGGAGAAATGAATAGAGTTCAGTCCCTATTGATTAAGACGTTTTGATGCTACTTAAGATGTCGCCCACCAAAGGGGTAGATGCTCTTTCAGGGGCCTTTTAGATTCAAGCTTTGATGCCAGTTTACAGGCAAAAGGAATTACGATATGGAAATTATTTATTGTATATTGTTTGAAGGCTCTAACACTCTGGGTTAGTGCATATTTTACAGGATAAGCTGGGTGCCGTTGCGCCATCAGCTCTACGTCTATTAAGAGGTCATTTGATGCTCAGAAAGGAGCAGTTGTATATAGTTTGTTGTAGCCAGCATGGTGGAAAAAAGCGAAGTCCTTCAGCACCGCATCATTGAGGAGGAAGGACCTCCCCCCTCCTCCATGAGGTGTAACTTAGAATCTATGATGTACTGTACCTGTTTACATATCTAATTTTCTTGCTGAAAATAAGTTGTTTGATTTATACGAAACCACTGATTGCTTGCCATAATGCAATATCTCTTAGTTTTGTGCTGCCAACTCTCTCAAACTCTGCAATATACCAATTAGCTCGTCCAAAATGTTAAACATCATATCTTGGAATGTTAAAGGGCTTAGACCTCCCAAAAAGAAGATAATGGTCCTGATACATCTGAAAAAATTACATTCTGATATTGCATTGCTCCAGGAGACCCACTTGGAAAGGGAGGACTTTTTTAGGCTCTGGAAAATGTGGGTAGGAAATCTTTATGGCTCCCCAGCGGTAGGGAAGAAAGGTGGAGTTATCATACTTCTCCACAAGAACCTCAAGTACTCTATACTTGAAGAAAACACAGACCCAAATGGCCGATATGTGAGACTCCTATTATCAGTTGCAGATACCCAGCTCGCTATATATAATATCTATGGCCCTAATGGGGAAAATACGGTCTTTTTTAAGGAGTTAACGGAAACAATTTTAACAGATGACCCCCCCCTTAAAATTGTAGGTGGCGATATGGATACAGTTTATAATATTGTTGAAGACAAATCCCACTTCACGGGTAATAAACGGACCACCTTAGCAAACTTTTTGGAAATCACCCATCTCCTTGATGTGTGGAGATTATTCCATCCTGAAGGCAGGGACATTACTTTTTTTTCCCCTCCACATCACACGTGGTCACGCATCGACTATTTTTTGGCTTCCCCTGAATTGGCGGCCAGGGTAAAAACGGTGCACATTGAGGATATAATTATATCGGACCATTCTGGAATAACCATGGAAATTTATGATTTCCCCCCTAGAGGGAATGAATATATCTGCCGTTTCCCCTCATACTTGTACGATAATGAAGAGTTTGGGAATCTCCTCAGAATGTGGTGGTTAGAATATAAAAGCGTACTACATTAGAACAATATGCCGTAAACCACAAATATTCTCTTTGCGTTTTTATGGATATTTTTATTCTTTTTATATTATAGAACAATCTTCACCAATATTGCCATAATAAGCGTTGGCTGAATTTATTATACTTCTTCAATATAAGCACAACAAAAGTTCAGGAATTTGTAACCTGGAATCCTCAATGAGGTTAAATGTCCCGAAGGTCGGCAGTTTCCGCAAAGGTATCTCCTGATTTCAGCCTTTCTACGAGATCATAGGAGACAGTTCCGGTTTTTAGATGTCCTCCATAAGAAGACACACCCACGACGTTTCGGGGATTACCACGCCTTTCTCAAGTGTGAGCAGGATCTACGTTCGGCTATCTATTTGTACTCCGAATGCAGGTGGGGTAATTAAAAAACGCCTACTATGCCAATGCAAGACAACTACCAACTCATGTAGCCTAATATACTCTCTAAAAATTAACATACTATCTAGTTACAAACGTTCTATTCAAAAACAGTAAAAGGCATGTACATATTACATATTCCATGTTAATCCCAATATAAACTGTTCTAAGACAGAATCCAATATGGAGTGACCAATGGAATTGCAACATTATAATCATAAAAGTACCTTCCCAGGCACGTTTTCATTAAGCCTTTTGGAGCTAAAAGCATCCAATCTATTAATCCAGAATACTTCCACGCTGCAACCAATTCGCAGATTAATCTGAACTGGGGTCACTACCCGTGACCTCCTCCAACAACACCAGCGCAATCTGATACATTGTGTGAGTTCTAAAGAAAATGTCCTAGCGACGCCCCGTTTCACCAAACTTTTTTGTTTTTGTTGTTGGTCATGAGCCATCAGCTCAAGCCTCAGTGGATTTTTTTCCATCCGGGACTTATACAAACGAATTGAAGAATCTATATTCATGAGCTGATACGTATCATATGATGTCTGACCGACATAACATTTGCCCGCATGGGCATTTGAGTAATATATACATTGCTGGTAGTGCATGTTGACAGAAGCCACGGATGGACCGACAGAAGTACCTTGTGATGGATGTGCAATGAATTACCCTTTAGGATCCCATTGCAATTATGACAAGCCAGGAGGGGTAAGTACTCCCTTCTCTGAGTCTGAGAAATGTGGGCGATAATCTTTCTTTTTAAAGGTCTGAATGTACAACGAAATTTACCGATAGACTTACTTTCTGATAGATAAACTTAGGATGGTTTTAATAAATAGCCATATTTTTGAATCTTTTTTTTTACGCATAAATGCCAGTAATTTCCTGATAGTTCTCCTAACCTAGATTCGCATGGGAATCAATACACTGAATGTTATCCGCATCTGATGATCGCTTTCTCTAGGTTTGGGGGCCCCGCGCTTCATTGCGTGATAGGGCGCCCACCTCTTCTCCTATCTTAGATAACTATCTCATCAGAGTAACCTATTGCAGTGAACATCTGGTTTAGCTTCTCTTTTGTTGTTGATTAATTCTCATAAGAGGAACAGATTCGGCGATCCCTTGAGGAACTGACCTTTAGGGATAGCATTTAATAACACTAGGGGCATGTTGGGACTACGAGGGGAGCTATCAAGAAGTTATTTTGTTCTGAGTAGATGGATACCCAGAATATAGGATCGAGAGAGAGAGCATACTACCAAGAGATGCACCTTTACTGGTGGCGGTGTGTGGGGGTGGCCCCCCTCGCTTCCGGTAAGCTAAGACCCGCCCTCCGTATCTCGTTTCACGATAGAGAGAGAACAATGAGTTTGTGATGTTGCAATCTGGGAATGTAGCGCATGATATACCGCATGAAATCATCCAAACTCCTCCTCGCCTGCCGTTTCACATCCAAAACATGCAGACATCATGTCCCACATTAACACGCTGCCCACATAACTATGTGTTGACAAGCTCAAGGATTATGCACAATAAACATGCAATACCTCAAAAGATTCCTTATTGAAAATATTGGCAAGGCAGGGCGCGTCGGAGAACCCATCGAAACGCCCTGCCGTTGCCAAATAAAGCATCCCGTTGTCCAAACGAAAATAATTTTTCGTGAGGATAATGTCCAGTAAGCTCGAGCTGAATAACAGAATAAATCTGTTCGAGAGTCTGGCATCGCATATATGTTTTCTTACATAGCATGTATGGCCTTTCTTCATGTGGATACATGTATATATAACTTTTGACGTCCAAGGTACACATCATAAGTGACGTTCAAGACATGTCGATTTTCTCTAATTTGATTCACAAAATTCATTAGTGTCCTTAAAGGAGTTGTCTCAATTATGGAGCTTTCAGCCTGTCAGTGAGCCGTAAGTTGAACTGAGGTGCGTTTCTGTTCTGCGGTCTGTCTCCTTCTCGCTCCCTCCGCCCCCCAGTTCCATCAGCACCACAGCAGCTACGTAACTTCTATCACAGGGGGGGGAGAGGGGCCTGCTTAAGTTGCTGCCGAGTTCTCCCTTGTGTGTGCCTGCCTTTAGTCTGTTAGCAGGTGAGTGTGCGGCCCTGATCTATGAGTGTAGAGAGAGTGTGAAGTGGTGTGAGCTATAGAGCAGATGGTGATCGCATGTGTTCCTAATAGTCCCCGCTGCTTAGCTCTACAAGTCTCTCCACATGCTCCAGACTTCAAGCAACATAGTGAACGTTTGTTATCTATGTGATTCAGGAGATGAAGGCTGCTCCTCACTAATATACGTAGGATGGCATAAAGTATTCACATTGCCTTGATCTGATGATTAGTATTTGTATGTCTACAGTTCCAAATGACATATGCGCATGATTATAGTAGCACAGACAGGGTCATCTGCTGTCACTCATCTTTGTCTGTGTGTGAGAGCAGCAGGAAGCAGGGCAACACCATGGTTAGTCCAGGCAGCAACGGACACACGATGCCAGAGTCCTCCCTTTGCCCGCACTGCTCCCTTTCTTACTACGCAGAGCATCTGTGCGGGAGGGGTCGCTCTCTGCTGTGACCGACCTGTCTCAAAGACTGAGCCGAGTGTCATTCAGACTGAACGAGCCAGTAAGATAAGGGATTCAAAAGGCTCGGCTGCTATAGATGATTTGAGGAGCTGATGCACGTCCTTGAATTACACAGGGCTAACTCAAATCGCAGCTGGACATATGTCATATGATAGCATATAGTTGGCGCAAAGCTGCGGTATTGTTTTGTTAAAGATGTCTGTGTTAATTAAAACCCAAATAATTGTAGCGAGTACAACCCCTTTAAGGCAGGGGGAAGATCTCTGTGATTCCCTGAGTAGCTATAAATGAAATGGCTAGGGTTTGGATACCGCCCCCAAATCCCCGGAAAAACTATGGGGCGGCCGGGTAGCTCAGAAAAGGGTTTTGTAAATTTTTTGGGACTAAATAAAGGAGGAGTGGGGGGGGGGACAAAACAGTGAGCAATTTTGAGGTATTTTGGTAATTAGACCTTGCATCCCCGCTTGTTAATACCATCGATAAATCTTTAACCGGGGGTGTTGGTTTTCCCTTAATTTTTTCTAGCCCCCTTCTTTCCTAGCTGTTTTCTGCCTCTTTTTGTAATTTTTATCCTAAGGACGTGGTTTCCACCCTTGTCGGCTTTCTTCGAATTGTTTCATCTTCTAAAATGTTTGTAAGTTTCCCTCTCAGCCCTTGTGAAATTATTTTTGTATGGTTATTTGTTTTTTTCCCTTTTCTTTGAAACCCCTGCCAAAACGAGTTGTTGAAAGGATTCAAGCATAATGCTTGACATAGGGTCAAATTGGCTTTTCTTCTTAATCTATCGGTAATTCTAGATCGTTTTCCCCTCCCAAAATTTTAAACCCTCAACTGATTCCCGACAAAAATTTAAAAGCTCGTCTAAAAATTTAAAAGAGAGAAATACCCTGGAGGGAAAAAATTAAACCTTTTTTTAAAAACGTTAAAATGAATAGGTTTTTGGTCTTAGAGAGATTTTACAATAAAATTTTTATTTTTTTTTTTCTTTATGTTCTTTTTGGTTGGTGCTTTCGGTGGTTTCGTTCTTTGGGTTTTGGTTCCCCCACTTTGGTCTCGGGGTTGGTCGCCCCCTTTTTTATAAAAGGGTTGCGTGCCATTCTTTTTAGTAGAACGAAGTGTCTTTGTTTTTGTCCCGGTTTCGTTTCCCGCTTCAGATGAATTTTAAGTCAGTGTGGATTTATCTTTTAGCGTTTTTTCTAGTGTAAAAAGTTCTTTTTTAGCCCACGAATAAACTTTGTTCTGGGATAATCCCTTTGTATCCGTTAAAAACTTTCTGATCTTGTTTGAATTTTTGTTCACGTAGTTTAAATATTTTCATTAATCTTTTTTAGTTCTTCCTCAAAGCTTCACGGGGAGTTGCTTTAAAACTCTGTTCAATTGTATATATCATACGTGTTTTCTTAATTCGCAAGAGGGGTGTGGAGTCATAAAATTTAGATCAAGTGAAACGTTTATTTTGTGAAAAACCCACTTGTTTGTTTTTTGTGCATCTCTTAAAAGCAATTTTGGAAAAGAAAAATCCTAAGCCCCTTGGTAAAGTTGTACCTTTAAGTTTTGGGGGTAAGAGTAGAGCTTTGAAGGTGTTGCTCAGCTCCTTTTTCCTCATTTTCAGTGTTTGTTAATCTGGGCCGATGTAACACCTGTGGCCCTGTGGGACTCCAGTATAGCCTGAAAATTTGGCTTGCTGGGAATCTGTGATCTTTCCTCTTCGGAATTTCCATTGTCTCCGCTTTTTTTCAGAAAATTACTGATTGTTATAAAGGCAAAATGATGTGCTAAAGTGGGGTAAGTAAGCAACTTCAAGCAATAGTATGCACTAACCACCCGGTTAATGTACGGCATTGAGGACCCCCTGATGAAACATTACAAATTTAAAACAATATCCCGAAAACCACAAATATTCTCTTTGCGTTTTTAGATATTTTTTTCTTTTTTATTATGAACATCTTCACCAATATTGCCATAATAAAGCTTTTGGCTAAAATTTTAATATTTATATAAGCACAAAAAAAGTTAGGAAATGTAACCTGGAATCCTCAATGAGGTTAAATGTTCCGAAGGGTCGGGGAGTTTCTCCCAAAAGGTTTCAAATGATTTCGGCTTTCAAAGAGATATAGGAGCAGCCGGTTTAGATGTCCTCCAAAAAGAACCACACACGTTTCGGGGGATAACCACGCCCCCTTTCAAGTTGAGGGGGACCTACGTACGCTATTATTTTTTACCCCTAAATGCAGGTGAGGGTAAAAAAACCCCCTATTTATGCAATGAAAGAAAATTTACACTCATGTACCCTAATTACTCTTTTAAAAAAATTAACTACTATCTAGTAAAACGATTCTTTTCAAAAACAGTAAAAGGCATGTACATTTTAAACATTTTTCCGTTTTCCCCAATTAAACGTTTTAAAAGACAAAATCCACATATGGAGGCTTTGAATTCAACATTAAATCATAAAATCCTTTTCCAGGCCGTTTCATTAAGCCCCTTTTTGGGAAGTTTAAAGCATCAATCTATTAATCCAGAATACTTCACGCTGCAACAATCGCAATTTAATCTGAATGGATCCTAACCTTAAATTTCCTCCAAACCCAAACCAGCGCAAATCTGTATGGAGGACAAAACCCCCCACATTTTTTTTGAGGACAATGTTTTGCAAAATTTTTAAATCTAAAAATATTTCCCGGGGGAAAACGTTTCTTTTAAGCCCTTTTTGGAGAAAAAGTTTCCAATATTTAATCCGAATACTTCCGCTGCCCAAAAATCGAGATTAAAATTTTGGGGACAAAAAAGTGCCTCCTCCCAACCACACCAGCCCCCAAAAATCTGTTCATTGGTGAGTTCTCAAAAAAAATTGTTAGCGACGCCCGTTTCCCAAAATTTTTTTGGTTTTTTGTTGTTGGTCTGAGCCTGTCGCCTCAGTGGATTTTTTCCATCCGGGGAAATTATACAACGAATTGAAGATTATGTTCATTGACCCTGACCGTTCTTTACGTGTTGTCTGACCGCATAACTTTCCCGGGGTTTGGGCATTAGAGAAAAAATATTTTTAACATTGCGGGGTAGTGCATGTGAAGAAACCCCACGGATAGGGACCGAAAGTACCTTGTGATGGATGTGAAATTTGAATCACCCCTTTTGTTCCCATTGCAATTTGACAAGCAGGCAGGGGGTAAGTCCCCCTTCTCTGAGTCTGAAGAAAATGTTGGGACTAATCTTTTTTTAAAGGTCTGAATGTTTCAACGAAATTCCCGATAAGATGGAAAAGATTAATTTTTAATTTTGAGGCGGGAAAAACAGCTAGGAGAAGAAGGGGGTCTATGAAAAAATTAAAAAAGATCCAAACCCCAAAAAAGGATTGATCGTGGAGTATTAACGAGGCGGCGTTTGCGGTCTAATTGACCTAAGCCCCCTTCAAAAATTGTCACTTTTGAGTCCCCCGCCCCCTCTGCTTTATTTAGTCCCTAAAATTCACAAATCCCTTACTGGCCCTACCCTGGGGCCCCCCCCGATAGTTTCGGGGATTGGGTCGGTTTTCCCCAACCAGTAGCCGTTTAAAATTGATAGTATCTGCGGGAATCTCAGGATTTCCCGCTCCCTTTTAAGGACCTATGTTTTTTTGAATAAAAATTGAGAAAATCGACTGTTGAAGTCACTTGATGTGTACATTGGGACGTCAAAATTTTTATATACTGAAAAAGGGGCTAAAACTATTAAGAAAAAATTATAGCAATGAAAGTCTCTCAAACGATTTATCTGTTTTCTGCTCGAGTTATGGCATTATCCTCACGAAAAATTATTTTTTTTTTGGACAGGATTGTTTTTGGAAGGAGGGTGTTTTCGAGGTTTACCGTCGCCCCCTTTCCCTTGCCAATTTTTCTGGAATTTTTTGGGATTTGCATTTTTAGCTTACCCTTGGAAGCTGTCAATAGTTATGGCAGGTTAGTGGACATGTCTGCATGTTTTGGAGATGGCAGCGAGGAGGAGTTGGTGTTTTTCATGCTTTATATCAAGCGGGGCACATGCCCGATTGCATTCCTTTTAAAAAAGATCGTGAAACTTTCATTTTGTTTATTTTTAAAAGGGAAAGGTGAAATATTCCACTAAAATATTTCTAGGAGATAGACAAAATAACTTATTTGTAGTGTAGGTCAACATGCCCCTAGTGTTATTAAGCTATCCCTAAAGGTCAGTTCCTCAGGGCTCCCCAAATTGTTCCTCTTTGAGAATTATCAACAACAAAAAGAGAAGTAATCCGAATTTCCCCTTGAAGAGGTTACTTGGAAGAGTTTTTGTTTTCTAAGAAAAGGAAAAGAGGTGGGCCCCCCTTCACGCAATGGGCGGGCCCCACCTAGGAAAGGAAAATCATAGTTTGGGGGGTTTTAATTAGGTGTTGGATTCCCCAGGGGTAATCTAGTTAGGGAACTATCGGGGGGAAATATTTGGCATTTATTGCAAAAGATCAAAAATATGGCTATTTTTTTAAAACCTTCCTAAAGTTTTCTATCAGAAGGTAAATCATGGGTAATTTCGTTGTACATTCGACCTTAAAAAAAGATTAGCGCCAAAATTTCTTCGACTCGGGAAAAGGTGTATTTTCCCCCTGCCTGGCTTGTATAATTGAAAATGGGATAAAAAGGGTGATTTATTGCACATCCATCAAAAGGGTATTTTCGGTCCCTATCGTGGTTCTTCACATGCACTACCAGCAATGTTATATATTTATAAAATGCCCATGCGGAAAAATGTTATGTCGGTCAAAACATAGTATGAACGTGCCGGCTCAATAAACATGTCTTAATTGTTTGTATAAGCCGGATGAAAAAAAATCCCGTTGAGGCTGAGCGATGGTCAGGCCCAAAACAACAAAAAAAAAAAGTTTGGTGAAAGGGCGTCCCTGAATTTTTTTTGAGAACTCAACAAGTATCAGATTTGGCGGGTGGTGTGGTTGGGGGGTCAGGGTAGTCCCCCCGTTTCAGTTTAATCTGCGATTTTTGCACCCGTGTAATTTTTCTGGATTTTTTGTTTGGATGCTTTAGCAAAAAAGGGCTTAATAAAACGTGCCTGTGGAAGGTTTTTTATGATTTTTTAAATGTTGAAAATTCATTGTCCCCCATATGTGGATTCTGTCTTGAAAAGTTTATTTGGGGTTTTAAAATGGAATATGTAATTGTACATGCCTTTTATGTTGTTGAATAGAATCGTTTGTACTAGATGTTGTTAATTATTAAGAGGTATATTGGCTAATGAGTGTAGTTTTCTTGCTTGCATTTGTAGGGGGTTTAATTACCCTCACCTCTTAGGAGTACAAATAGATAGGTCGTAGGATCTGTCACACTTGAGAAAGGGGGCGTGGGTTTTCCCCCCAACGTCGTGTGGTGTTTTTATGGGAGGACTCTAAACCGGCTGTCCCCATGTCTCTGTTTTAAAAGGGATCGAAAATTTTTTTATACCTTTGGCGGAAAAACCCGCCCCCCCTTGGGACTTTTAAACCCATTGAGGATTCCCGGTTAATTTTTCCCGAACTTTTTTTGTGCTTATATGGAAAATAAAAAAATTTCAGCCAACGCTTTTTATGGCAATTTTGGTGAAGATTGTTCTATTAAAATAAAAAGAAAAAAATACCCTAAAAAAAGAAGAGGGAAAATTGTGGTTTACGGCTTTTTGTTTAATGTAGTATGTTTTATGCAGGGGGGGTCTTGCTAATGCTGTACAGTAACCCGGGTGGTTTAGTGTTACTATTTCTAGAATAAAAAGCGAAAAAATATCCCATGTAGTAACCCCCTTTTTTGGGAAACTGCAAAATAGTTATAGGGCCGAATTATATCCCTTTAGCGGAAAAAAAAGGCTAATAACATTAAAAATGAGAAGGGAGCAAACCCCTTGAAAAGCCTTTACCAAGTTCAGGGCTAACCGACCGCTCCCCAATTGGGTCCTGGAGTGCACCCAAAAAGGGGGTACGAACATTGGCTGAGGGGGCGAGAAAAAATCGGTAAAACAAAGCATGGTCCCCGACTGTCAGTTTTTTCAATAAACCGGGGTTTTTTTGGTCTTAGCAAATGGGGTAAAGGGTGGACTGTGTTGAGCGATATTATCGACAAAGTTGAAAAAGCCAGTTTTTATGTGTCGAAATTTTAGATCATGCGATAATTTAGGTTAAAATCTGTGATATCTATTTGTCGTGCCTTTTTGGCGTTCCTGTTATTTTGGCGGCCCGCAAATTTAAATTAAAGAATAGGCAGGGTGAGATGTGTGTGCGCACCGAATGGGAGTTTGGTTCGTTTGGGTGGAAAAATCAAATGACCTCGTTTTACATAGAAAGTCTTCCCGTTCAGCCTCAGTGTCTTCAGGTTCTAGCGTAGGGCGTTCGCTCTGCCCGTGTCCAACCAGCCAGCAAAAATTTTTTGTTTCTTACAATAAAGCTCTACTGTTAGCTGTGATCCTTTCAAATTAGTTAGATAGGGGGGGGTTGGAGATTTTTTGTGTTAGGGAGAGAATTTTAAAAGGGGATTACCGCTGTAAAGCACGGGGGGGAGGGGGGGGGGGGGGGGGCCCGCGGGCGAACACGAAAGCTCTTAAAGAATACTGGATAAAGTTTAAAGACTTAGTGAGCATTGCTGCAAAGCTTTATTATTAACAGTTTTCATTGAAATTTTCCTGGATATTGGGGCCTGAATTATATTAGGGGAAAATCTTTTCTAGTAATGCAGGTCTCTTTGTTTGGTGCAAACCCACTTTAATTATCGTACATTTCAGACAGGGTTCATTTTCAATTTTTCCCATTCCCCTTTGTTTATATATCCACCTTGCAGTTAAATTAGAATCCAGCAATTTTTTAGTAGCCAGGTTGTAGGTGCCCAAAAAACCTTGTTTTTCCCAAAAAAATTTCAGAACGTGTTTTTTGACTTTGGGCCTAAACTTTGTTCATTGGGGCCCCTTGCACTTTGTGAATACGCAATTTTGGGGAGCCCCACAGGTAATTGAAGGTGAAAAAAATATTGTATTACCGTTTTACTTTAGAAACGTGTTTTTTGTTTTTGGCGCACTACGTTTTTTTCATTGAGGCCCCTTGCACAAAATGTGAATATGCTTTTTGAGTCACCACAGGTGAATTGATAGGTCCCAAAAAATTATTTTGTTTTATGAATACATTTAGATACGTGTTTTGACTTTGGCGCAACAGCTTTGTTCATTGAGCATCTTGCATTTAAAATGTGAATACTCAATTTTTTGTCACCCAGGTAAATTGATAGGTGCCAAAAAAAACCTTTATTATCCGAAAACATTAAGATATGTGTTTTTGACTTTGGCGCATACGCTTTGTTCTTTGAGGCCCCTTGCACTTAAAGGGTGAATACAGCAATTTTTAGTCCCCAAAGGTAAATTGGGTCCCAAAAATACCTTGTTTTATCCGAATACATTTCAGATACGTGTTTTTTGACTTTGGCGCACTACAGCTTTTTTATTGGGGCCCCTTGCATTTTAAATGTGTACAGCAATGTTGTAGCACAACAGGTGAATTGTAAGGTGCCAAAAAATACCTTGCTATTATCCGATATACATTACGTTACGTGTTTTTTTACTTTGCGCACTACAGGCTGTGTTCATTGTGGCACCTTGCACTTAAATGTGAAAACTACAGCAATTTTTGTAGTCAACACAGGTGAAGTTGATAGGTGCCATAAATTACCTTTTATTATCCGAATACATTACAGATACGTGTTTTTTTACTTTGGCGCATCTACTGCTTTGTTCTTGAGGCACATTGCACTTAAATGTGAATACAGCAGTTTTGTAGTCCACCACAGTGTGATTGAAAGGTGCCAAAAAATACCTCAGGTTTATGCCGAATACATTTCAGATACGTGTTTTTTCACCTTTGGCCCAGGGCAGCTTTGTTGATAGATCTACTTTGCAGTTAAATTTGAATAAAGCAAATTTTGTGAGTCGCCACAGGTGAATTGATAGGTGCCAAAAAAATACCTTTTATGATCTGAAACATTACAGATACGTGTTTTTTTACTTTGGCGAACTACAGCTTTGTTCATTGTGGCTACCTTGCACATTAAATGTGAATACAGCAATTTTGTAGTCACCACAGGTGATTTGAAAGGGACCTTAAATACCTTGTTTTATCTCGAAGCATTAAGATATGTGTTTTGGACTTTGGCGATTTTAGCTTTTGTTCATGAGGCCACCTTGCTCTTAAATGTGATCTACAGCAAATTTTGTAGTCACCACAGGTGAATTGAAAAGTACAAAATACTTGTATCTATCCGATCTATTTCAGATACGTGTTTTTGACTTTGGCGCACTACCAGCTTTGTTCATTGTGGCATCTTGCACTTAAATGTGAATACTGCAATTTTGTAGACACCACAGTTAAATTGATTAGGTGCAAAAATTACCTCTTTATTATCGAAAACATTAAGATATGTGTTTTTTGACTTTGGACGCAATTCAGCTTTGTTCATTGAGGCCTCCTTGAAACTTAAATGTTGAATACAGCAATTTGGTAGTCACCAAAGGTGATTGAAAGGTGCCAAAAATTACCTTGTTTTTCCGAATACATTCAGATAGTGTTTTTTGACTTTGGCGCACTACATTTTGTTCATTGAGCACCTTGCACTTAAATGTGAATTCAAGCAAATTTTTAGTCAACACAGGTGATTTGTGAAGGTGCCAAAAATTCCTTGTATTTTCCGATACATGACAGATACGTGTTTTTTTACTTTGGGGCACTCGCTTTGTCACTTGAGGCACCTTTGCACTTAAATCGTGCATACAGCAAATTTGTTGTCACCACAGAGGAATTGATAGTTGCAAAAAATACCTTTTATTATAACACGTTTACTTTACAGATACGTTTGTTTTTTTACTTTGCGCACTTACAGCTTTGTTTCCATTGAGCACTTGCACTAAATGTGAATTCTGCAATTTTGTAGTAGTCACAAGAGTGAATTGAAAGGTGCTAAAAATACCTTGTATTATCCGAATTACATTTTCAGATTCGTGTTTTTTCACTTTGGCCCGGCCAGGCTTTGTTGATAGATCTACTTTGCAGTTTAAATTGAATACAGCAATTTTGTAGTCGCCACAGGTGAATTGATAAGGTGCAAAAAATACCTTTTATGATCTGTTAAATTACAGATACGTGTTTTTTACTTTGGCGCACTACAGCTTTGTTCATTGTGATCACCTTGCACTTAAAGTGAATACAGCAATTTTGTAGTCACCCACAGGTGAATTGTAATAGGTACCATAATACCTGTGTATGATCTGAATTCATTAAGATATGTGTTTTTTGACTTTGGCGCACTACTAGCTTTGTTCTTTGAGGCACTTGCATCTTTAATGTGAAATTACTGCAATTTTGTATCACACAGGTGGATTGAAAAAGTACCAAAAATACCTATGTATTTAGCCGAATTAAATTTAGTTCGTGTTTTTTCACTTTGGCGCTGGCCAGCTTTGTTGATAGATATACTTAGCAGTTAATTGTGAATACTGCAATTGTGTTTTTATTTGAGGGATTTGGTATAAGCTGTGATTTGCCGTCTTTGAAATAAGTAGGACTTCCTCCGAAAACTCTTCCATTACCTTCTCAAAATTTTTATATTTCTGAACATGAGCAAAAATGCAGTTGGTATGCGAGCAAGAGGTGGGTAGGCATGGGGTATGAGGTACGACAGAGAAGGTGCTCCTTCCATTGCTAGCCGACAACACGCATGCCAGCGGATCGTCGTTGCTGGGACGTCAGGCCTGTCATCGCTGGGGTCAGGGCCACGTGAATCTCAGTAACGAACTGCGTCGCCATTGTCCTTCAGTGGTTATTGAACCTGTATCAGCAGTCTTACCTCCTCGTCCTCCCAGTCACGGGGGACAACAAAATGTGTCTCTAGCCATAATCATGCAAAATCTGTCCAACATGAATGCTGCCCAAATGTCAACTAGTGTTACACACACTATGAATAATCCATTTCTGATGACCTCTTTGGTGACACAAAAATGCGGTTGGGTCAGAAGGCATGTCTAAAGATCAAGAGGCCAAAGTTGATGTTTTTCTCTGCTCTGACACCCAGTTACGAAGGAAAGCGGGGTCGGATCGGCAAAAATCCAGGAGGACGCGGTCGGCAACGCCTTGCTGCCCTCTTGCTTTAGCCCGCAGCTCTGGGATGCAGATTGTCAGGACGTTCGTAGTCACCTGTGTTGATGATGATGATGACGTCATTGCGGATCCTACGTGTGGTCTTTTCTGCATAATTTGCTTGCAGTGCGCTTCAATCATGGAACGAGGAGGAAGACGATGGGGTAGTGTCAGGATGGTCCGCCTCATTATGGAGAGGGCATGTCGCAGTAGTCCGCTGATATGATTCGCCAGCCACCGGTCAGAGCAAACCCCGCTCATCACTTATCGCCGTCAATAAGTTCAAGGACACTCTCAAGCTGGGCCTTCTTTGACCTAACCTCTGTTTCCACCCAGCGTTTGTCATATGGCCGCCTTCTGCCGTAAACGCCTAAGTAGAGGCCATAGAAGATACCTTTGGTGGTTAACACCACCAACATGTCTGAGTACATGCAGCGGGATGCATGAGTTTGAATGGTGGCAACCACTTGGCCAAAAAGGCCAGACCGAGCTGGGCCTCCAACCACTGTCACACCTCTGTCCTCCGCTAATCCTCCTCGCCACCACCAAGCGTTCCTCAGCTGCCATGTCTCTCAGAGTCATGATCAGGGATCAGCCTCCGCTTCAGCCTACCACGTCGACCGAGTACCCTTCAAGCACCACCAAAGACCCATTCTTCCCCTCTCCTTCCTCCTGTTTGTTGACCTGCTTGCCGTACAGCGGACAGGTCTAGCCAGCTGCCTTATGTCTCCAGGTTTGCGGAGCTGAAGAAACACTTTAAACCAAAACCATCCCAAAGCCAAAAGCCTGAATGTCGGCATTGCCAGGCTTTTGGCCTTGGGAAAAATTTGTTGCCTTCCGTTGGGGGACACAGATGGGTTCCGCCACATCATGGCCCTTGCCTGCCCCCAATACAGATGCGAGCAGGCATTTCTTTTGCCAGAAAAGCCGTCTCTGCCCTGGCCAGCCACGTGTCATTCAAAAAAAATTTCAAGCGCTTTGTCTGATCTGTGCCGGGAAAAAGTCCATCTGACCACCGACACATGGACTAGTAAGCACGGCCAAAAGGCCCCTATATCTCTGTGACAGCTCACTGGGTGAGCTGGGTGGATTGTCTTTGGGGGTGACGGTGGCTCTCAGGCTCGGCGCAAAGCTCTTCAAAACCGCAGGGATGGTGCAGGGGTTTTTTCCCCCAAGGTCCCTGGTGGCATCACGTGCCAAGAGAAACCAAGCCTTTTGAATTAATCTGTTTGGAGACCGTCCACACACAGGTCAGGAGCTGGGACAGCTCTCCGCAACCGGACCGAGCGGCTGGGTGGGTGCCAAGAACCTTGTGCCAGGCAAGGTGGTGTGCAAAAACGGGCGAAACTCTGTGGGCCGCCCTTAAGATCGGTAGGCTGGAGCACATCCCTTGCCTGGACATGTCATGAACCTTGTCGTGCAGAAATTTATAAAGAGCTAACCGGGGCGGGGCTGCCTGCTGAGGAAGGCTTGAAGTCCAAGTTCGCACTTCCGCCGTTCGCACCCGGCTTCGTCCCGCCTGGCTGCGTTGCAGCGTCAGTTCGGCCTCCCCGTCAACCGTCTCATTGTTGACGTGGCAAAAACGCTGGAATTCCACCCTCCAAAATGCTCCAGCGATTGTGGCAGCAGCGCAATGCCATTACGCAGTACGAAGTGACACATGGCCTGACAAGCGCGGTGCGGACCTCGGGGTGTTGAGCCACCGAGAGTGGAGGCAGGTGAAAAAGCTCTTCACCATCCTTGCCAGTTTTGAAGAAGCCACCAAAATGGTCAGTGTGGACGATGCCCTTGTCAGCATGAGCATTGTGGTGATCTTAGTTCTGGAACGATCGTTGGACACTCTGAAACAACAGGTCCGCCAGCGACAGGGGAGGAGACGGACACAGATGGGACACGGAGCCTTTCTCTGTCAAATCCCCAAGGCCCGACAGTTTCTCAATTTTATCGGTCTTCATTAGGCAGTGGTTCGGGGTCCTTGGCTAGTGCAAGGCAGCGCATCAGCTCTCAGGGTGCATCATCTCAGGCCAGTCAGGGCTGTGTAGAAGCTGTGCGAGCAGGAGGAGGAGGGGAGGAGGAGGAGGTATTTCCTAGACACCGCGTTACCGACGTCCCTGCCTTGGAAAGAGGGTTTGGGGCAATTTTTAGGCGGGGAGGAAGATGGGGTGG
>JAODAL010061817.1:0-20096 GCA_025379985.1 Phyllomedusa bahiana | reverse complement strand
AATCTGCTTCCAAAGCCAAATAGCGCTCCCCCCCTTGTGGCCCCCCTGCCATGGGGGCCCAAACAGCGTTTACCCCCAAATTTGGGGTATTCTGAATTTGGAAAAATTGCGTGAAAAAATTTTTTGGGTGTTTTTTTTTTCCAGGATTCCTTGTAAAAATGAACTTTTTCACAAAAATTTGCAGTTTGTTGGAAAAAAAAAAACATTTTTTTTTTTCCAGCTTAACACTAAAAAAAAATTGTGAATCACCTTGGGGTCTATAACCCCGCCCCCTGGATAAATCCTTTAAAAGGGTTGTATTTTTCCAAAAGGGGGTTTTTGGGTTTTTTTAAAATTTTTAACACCTTGGGGGTCTGAAAACCTGAAAAGGCGCCTAAAAAAAATCGAATGAAAATGGACCCCAGATCCAGTACGTCTCCCCTATTCGGGGCTTAGGGTTAAACCCAAATCGCCATAGGCCCCCATAGGGGATATCTCTGAAAAGGGCCCAAGTCTGGGGAACAATTTTAAGTTGCATTTCCCTATCACTCTCCCGTGTTCTTGTAAAAAATGGATAAAAATTGAAAATCGAAAAAAAAAGTGAAATTTTGAAATTTAAACCCCCTCATTTTGCTTTAATTCCTGTGAAACACTAATGGGTTAATAAACTTCTTAAATGCTGTTTTTGAATATTAAGGGGGTAGTTTCTTAGATGAAGTCATTTACGGGGTAAAAACATACAGGCCAACAAAATTACTACTAAATTTCTAATCCCCTATGAGTAAAAAAAAAAAGACATTAAAAAAAAAAAGATGGGGCCCAAACCACAGTAACAAAAGGTTTTTGGTAGTTTATAAGCTATTTTGATGGAATAAAATACTGTCTTACACACAGAAATTTTTTTAAGTTTTTAAAAAAAGGGAAAATTTTTTACGTTCTTTGATATTTTTCCAAAAAAACAAGGACTTTTTGGACCAAAAATTTTTTACAAACTTAAAGACATTGTGTCACGAAAAAAACAATCTCTGAACACTGGATAGGGAAAAGTCTCAAAAAAGTTTTTTCTCACTACAGGACAAGCCAATTAAAAAATGGGCCTCTGTCAGAGAAGCCAAAACTGGCTCCGGCGGTAAGGGGTTAAAAATATATAACACAAAAATTTAAAATGTATAGATCTAGGGGGACCACATGTTTCCCATAAAATTACTATATAGAGACAACACCATATATGTTCACTCTCACCTCACTAATCAGTCTTCCAACATCAATGTCCATGCGGTGGTAAGATTGCTTTGGTGGCATGTTGGTGCATCCTCCTCCACAAAACAATGACAAAAAAGTGCAAAAGGGCAAGCAATAAACACATTCACTATATGTGGGACCAACATGCCTTCCTTAAACACTTTGGTGCTATTTTCCAGCGAATCCACGGCAAAACCCAAACAAAAAAATGCCCAGGTACTGTTTGGGCGGTTTACATAGACTTCAATAGTAAATTTTCCGCCAGACTCCGGCAGCATATACAGCATGTTTTAAAAACCACCGGCGTCCGGTGGATTTCAAAAACTGACTGGAAAAAAAATGTTCTGTGTAGACGTTTTTTCTATTGCAGTCTATGTGGATGGTTTTCTGTTGGATTTTTACCAGTTTCTAAATGCTAAATCCGCCAAAAATCCGTCAGAAAGCCTGTGCTGTGTAGACCCAGTCTAAGGTTATGTTCATATGGTGTAATTGCGTTACACATTGCCGCATATTTGCGCTTTAATACGGGCGAAATGCATGCCGCAATTACGGTAATTCATAGCTCTCATAGAGTACTATGAATTTCGTCTCGTCTCCCCCACGCATACAATACGATTTGCGTCATGTCACTTCTTTGCGGCTAATAGTGCCGCTGATAGTGAATGCCACCCTCCCCTCCCCGTGCTTTAGAGGAACACGCTGGACAGCGCATACTTCTTAAACACATGCCGTATACAGTACGCCGCCCAATACGCCATGTGAACATACCATAAAGGTATGTTCACATGGCATAATTGCGGGACTGATTTTGGCATGTAATTGAGGTGTAATACATCCAAAATACAGCCTGCAATTACAGTAACTCATAGCTCTCAATGAGAGTTATGAGTACCCAATGTTTTCCCCAGCGTATAATACGCAATAGGGAAAACAATTGTCAAGTCACTTCTTCCCGGTGCTTATGGCCAGCAGGTACTTTTAAAACACCCGGCCTATTGCGTCGTGTACAGCCGCAATACGCCTTGTGAACATACCCTAACACAAAAGCTGTGTGCACAGTTGAGACCAATTTTTTTTTTTTAGCAATTAATCTCAATGCTCACATCACAGATGGAAAAACTGCTGGAATGCTACCACAGGAACACAACACAAACAAATAATGTAGGAAAATATAATGCTTTTTTTTTTTTTTTTTTGGCATTGTGCTCGATCTGTATTAGGAAAGTTTTTTCCCAACATAAAAAATGAAACAAAAAAAAAGTATTTGGCTGGGGCTCATGAAAATGAATGCAAAAAACGACATAAAAAATAGTTACCCGACACATCCCACCACGGGGTCACACCCGCACACGCCATCACACGCCATCCATCCCGCACCACCACTCACACGGCGAAAACTCCCCCCACACACCAAAAACCCCAAACCCATCACATCCCCACCCCCGCCACCCACATGCCGTCACATCCCCACACCCACCCAGAACACCCATTTCCACCCGCACACCCCACCACTCACACACCAGTCCATCCCGCACACGCCACCCCTCACCGCCGTCACACCCCACACACACCACCATCACCCCCGCCATCACACGCCAGTCACATCCCGCCATACCAGATACCCCACACCCCAGTCACTCCCGCCTGGCAGCCATCACACCCCATCCACCTCCCACAACAGCCACTCACACGGTATCTCATCCCGCCAGCCCCCACTCACACCCAACACATCCGCACACACCAGCCTCACACCAAAACATTCCGCACACCCAGCCATTACAGCCTCACATCCCGCACACAATGAAAAATTTTGTATTGGTGGACTCGATTTCTTTGATTATGTACATAGATTTTTTTTGCTGGGCAGCATCCCCTTACCCTACATGGTACTGGTCACTTATGTAGATAATACATACAACAAAAAAAATCACAATCTACATATGTGACAGAGTGGGAAAAAGTAGTTGCCTGTTTTGCCACGGGTGGAGGTCTTCCGGGGGGAACGTGCCCCAAAAACCCGGGGTTGGTGGGGGGGGCCAAAGGTTTCTGTCAGCAACACTAGGTGCTGACAGCTGTTGTAGCTGGGTTTTAAAGGAAGATTTTAACAATATTGTTTATAGTAAAATATGACATCCCAAGCTTTTCTCCTTAAGGCATTTTCAGGTGGGAGGCAAATCCATTTTTGTGGTAGAATGATGCAGCAATTATTGAAGAAATAAGATGGCTCAGGATGTGACCACTTGTTTAACGATTCCTGAAGAGGACCTCCAGCTATGTCCTTCCCTTTCCTGAAGTTTCGTTTTACTGGAATTGACCTGGTTTTGGCTGAATGCAAATCCCAGAGGCTTTTTCCCCCATAGACAACGTGGACCAATAAAAAATGATACTTAAACAGCTGCCTAAATTGGACATAACAATCCTCTTCTCTCTTCTCTATTGCGCCTGCCGCTTGTTTGAAATTACAGAGTAAACAAATATGTGGTGGTAAGGCATTTTTTTTTCAGAACTGCTTGAAGCATAAATGAAATTTGATCCAGAACACATGTTCTGACTCCAGGTTTCTAACGGCCATACATGTTCCCACTGATCGGATTTGGAATACTCATGACAAACGGTGTCCCCCAATGTTGTAAACGACCCCAAACCTTTGGGCGCCGCAATCGGAGGCGTGGCCTGAGGTGGATCCAGGACCCCCAAGGACCCGAACACTGCCACGGGCGTTTGAAGACCGGAGGATATCAAATTGAGGACTGCAGCCTCTAAAGGTCTCGGTAAGTTGATGCATCTATATGCAAGTTATTTAACTACCGTTGGCCATCTTGATGTTCCTCCCGGTTAGTAGATTTGCTTTGGTATCTGGTCCGCGGGTGTGCCACAATAAAGTGACTCGAGCCTAGACAACTTTGAATCCAGCCCGCCACGTATCGAACTTTGTTTTGCTGTGACTCTCCGTAGATCGGATTCACAGTTTTTAGTCACGAACCCATTTGCCCTGTATGGTTAGGCTGAGAATATAGTGGCACCTTGATCAGTCTCTAAGGTTAATTGTTGAGTGGAACGGGAGTCTGCTCGGGTTATTTTTGGCAAGATCTGTTATTATAGAATATTAGGTGGGATCGGTGGAACTAATTCACTAGGGATTGTTCTGTGAGGACATATATAAGTATACATAAATGATTTTTGACAAAGACCGGGAGGGTACGGTCCCCACATTGTGGCAACAAAGGTGGGGACTATTGTTTGGTTAGGCTAAGGTACCTATTTATTATTTTGATAGAACCTTGTGTTGAGAGACCCGGGATCCGGGCAAACAGGCCGGTGGCCACGCTGTGTAGTCTTTGTCAGGATTGGATACTCCCCATACGTAGAACCCAAAATGTTTAAGATGTTTCAAAAAGAGCATAAATTGCCTGAAGGGGCAGAGACAGTTGAAGAAATTGTATGTAAAAAGAAGGAAAAATATGTGAAAAATGCATTCAAAATGTATAGTTGGAGGGATTGCAAAGAAGGGAAGATATGCAGCCCATCCTAAATGCAAAGGTGTGCGAGAATGCAAAGAGGGCAGTTATCTGACAAAGGATGGGTTTGGAGATTGGCACAGGCTCACCACCGCGTGGCCAGAAGTATGCAAAAAGACGTTTTGTGGAAGTTGGATAATGTTGGAGGAAGGATAAGGAAGAAAAACGTATGGTTTACATGATATGGGATGTTAAATGTACTGATTTAAGTGAAGGAGCCTCTGCGCCCACCGCCTACAATGGCGCCGCAGCGGCCCGAGGGGGGACATGTGGGGTATGTTGTAAATCAGAAACCTGATCGGCCTGCGGAGAAAAGTAGAAGCACCAGATCCACCCCCACAACCTGCCCTCTGTATCCCCTGGTTACATCCCAGGGGCAGTATTATCAGGGACCTCCTGCTGCAACCCCCCCACCCGAGGTCCCTGAAGCCGCTCCCCCGCCCCCAACGTCACCCTTTCCACCCAGCCAGCCCGCCCCGGTAATGATTATGGGAGGCGCGGAAGGCACCACTGAAGACACCCCACGGGGGCGCTTCCCGAAGTCCTCCCCCCCCTCAGTCCCCCCCTACAGCCCCCAGAACCTCAGAGGGAGAGTGGATGACCCGCAGTGCGGTGGTCTCACACCCACGTTTGGTCAAGGGGGTTCGGGAATGGTGAGGGGCCCCTCGAGCTCTTGGTTACCCCCCCCCGCTCCTGGGACCCGAGTAACAATCCGGAAAGGTGGGATCCCAAGCTCAGATGCATGTTAAAGACCTCAGCACGGTGGGTCAAGTATAAAAAAAAACCATAAAAAAATAAAACCCTGGGGTATTCTCTCTCTTCTCTCTGGGTCATGGAGACATCACCACTCACACGGAGGGAGCCATAGTTAAGCCCGCCAACCCTCAATGTCACACCGAGGGGGTTTGGCGCAGATTAAATGGAAAAAAGGCTGGTTCAGAGGCTCACCAGACCTGTGAAAAGTATCTGAACGAACAGGGCCAATGGAGACTGATCTGCTATATACTGACAACGCAGAGTATCTCCCTTGAACGTATATAATTCCATGCTGAGGGACCGTTCTATAGTGGAAAGATATAGACAATGAAACAATTCAGCTTACATCGCTATTGCTAATGGCTTGGATTTGGTTAATGAAATAGATGAAACAATTCTATGACAAGCCGGTCCATCTCCCTCCCAACGCTTATCTCCTCCGTATCTTTATGTTTCCTACAAAATTATCGCCTTAAAGTCCCACTTACGTGCATGTTTTGAATTTCATCAACAAAGCCGAAGGGGTGCAATTAAGATGAGGAACATGATAGTCCCTCCTCCTCGCCAGGGCACAACGGCATGTCCTTGTAGCAGAAGGAAAGGCCCTCGAGATCTTCCCAGAACTGAGGATCTAGACACGTTGGAAGCTGCCCCACCCCGACCGTCCCAGAAGGCACAGACCTGCGCACCGGGCCGATCCTGATGATGCGAGGCAGGCTCCTCCTGCCCACTTATGTTTTGCATTCACCCCTAAACAATAATTGCCTGTCTAGCAATATTGCCAGACCCCAATTGAAAATTTCCCCATGCAGTTTATAAGAAAGTTTGTCACAAACCAGGCAAATCTATGGGGCTAATTTGGAAATATTGGAGACCCTGGTGCTCGTCAGAACTTCTGAATGAGACCTCCCCACCATTCCAGAAATATCTTGAACACCTCTGGAACTTTGATATATTTTCCATTGAGTACTGGATTATCCTTCTTGTGGGATCAGCTTAAAGCCTGGGCACAACTTGTATTTAAGTGGACCATGCCACCACACTCCAGGAGGTGCAGCATGAACCTGGGGAGGCAGTGGATGATTTTGCTGCAGAGGCTAAGCCAGCAGTAATGAGGATTTAGGATTCTCCCACTCATAATAAGAAAACAAGTCTCTGTTGGTAAAGGGCCCTGATAGATGGTCTTGGAGGAAAGGAACTCAAGGGTCTGTTCCTACGTACCAGTCCAGAACTCTATGGTCAGAATACAAAAGATGCTTGGCAGTGTAAAAGGTACCAAAGGTAGTTTAATCAGACAAGAAAAAGAAAGGGGAAAAAGAAAACTGCAAACCCTTAGGTGGGTGAATATGCCCAGGTTCCTGAAAACTATCAGGCTGTGGTCCCCCTACCCTACCGCCAGCACTGCTCAGGGCCCCCGAGAGCCGCCTGTTTGCTGAGGTGCAAGCCCAGTCGGCCATTTCAAGAGAGACTGCCGAGTCCGCCTTCCGGCACAATTACAAGCCTCAACAGCACAGACCATCCCTACCCAAGGTGGGGGCCCCAGGGGGAGGGGTCCCAATGAGGTGTGGCCAGCTGGTGCCCGCCCTTGCAGCAGTGGGAAATCGAGAGGCCAGCGGGGTAGTGACTATACCTAGTCCGCGGGTCAACCCCTGATTTTCTGGTGGACACTGGTGCGGCCACCTCTGTAATAGCAGCAAAGAGGCCAGCCTCCCTGAGGTCCGATCTCTCCTGATGTCTAAAGTTTTGTATTGGGGTTGAGGGGCTCAGGTCTGTGTGTGTACATGTAAAATACATGTGTGCCGCAGCCCTCCAGATGGCACCCAGGTTTGTATATACGTTTTTTCAGAAATGTTTTGTGTGCAAAACATACCGTTATACTTGGTGTACATTGAATATTAACCTATATGGAAAGGAAGGGGTGCTTCTCATTTTGGGTTTCTGTCCCCGCCCACACTCCACAGGCTGTCATAAGAAGGGCAGCTTTGCAGTGTTGGGTAATTTTTTTATTTTTCTCTCTGAAAAAATGAGGCCCGGTGACCCAGAGAGAGGCCTGATTGGCTCGATTGATAGGTAAAGAAAGGATATGACTTGCCCTATTTGAGACCACGTTGAAAGTCGTGGGCAGCTTAAACATGTTCTGATCTGATATGTAAACCAGAGTCTCAAGTATGTCATGTATGATATATAGCTAAATGCTTCTTATGGATTTCCGACGTAGAGTTATTGCCCTTTTTTGCAGAATTGTGCCGCTGCGGGCGGTCCTGTGTGTGTACATGTAAATTACAGTTGGCCGCAGCCTGCCAGTGGCACCCAGGTTTGCATACGTTTTTTCAGAAATGTTTTTGTGTTAAGAAACATACGGTATACTGGGTGTAATTGAATTTTAAACCTATATTGAAAAGGAAGGGTTGCTTCCTTTTTTGGGTTTCAGTCTGTCCCCCCCACTCTCACAGCTTCATAAGAAGGGCAATCTTTGCAGGTTGGGTGTTTTTATTTTTTATCTCAATCTGAATAATGGAGGTCGGTGACCCAGTGAGAGCCTGAATGTCTCGATGAGGAGGTAAAGATAGATAGGACTGCCCGATATGAGACCACGTTGAAAGTCGTGGGCAGCTTAAAACATGTTCTGTCATGATATGTGAACCGAAGATTCTCAAAGTTTTTTCATGTATGATAATAGCATAAACATCTTTAGGGATTTCGACGTAGTGTATTGCCCTTGTTTGCAGAAAAGTGCGCTGGGGCCGGCGGTCTGTGTGTGTACAAGTATACATTGACATGGGTCCACCAGCCCATGCCAGTGGCACCCATGTTTTGCATACGTTTTTCAGAAATGTTTTATGGTTGTGCAGAAACATACGTTAATAACTTGGTGTACATTGATTTTAACCTATATGGAAAGGAAGGGTGCTTCCCATTTTGGGTTTCTGTCCCCACTCCACCTCCACAAGGCTGTCATGAAGAAGGGCAGCTTTGCAGGTTGGGATGGGTTTTTTTATTTTTTCACTCTGCATAATGGAGGGTCGGTGACCCAGTGAGAGGCCTGATTGGCTCGATTGAGAGGTAAAGATAGGATAGGCTGCCCGATTTTGAGACCCGACGTAGAAAGTTCGTGGGCCAGCATAAACATGTTACTGATCATGATAATGTGAACCAAGAGTCTCAAGTTTTTTCATGTAAGATAATAGCAATAAATGCTTCAATTAGGAATTTCGACCGTAGTGTATTCGCCCTTTTGGGTGCAGAAATGCGTTGCCGCTGGCGGCGGACTGGTGTGGCCATGTAAATTACATGTGTGCCGCGACCCTGCCAGTGGCACCCAGTTTGCATACGTTTATCAGAAAATGTTTTTTTGGTGTGCAGAAACATAACGTTATACTTGGTGTAACATGATTTTAACCTATATTGAAAGGAAGGGTCTTCCATTTTGGTTTCGTCCCCGTCCACTCTCACAGGCAGTTTCATAAGAAGGGCATCTTTGCCAGGTTGGTGTTTTTTATTTTTTCTCTCTGAATAATGGAGGTCGTGACCCAGTGAGAGGCCTGATTGGCTCGATTGAGGAGTAAAGAAAGGATAAGGAACTCTGCCCAGCTTTTTGAGACCACGTTGAAGAGTCCGTGGGGCAGCTAAAACGATGTTCTGATCATGATATGTAGAACCAAGAGTCCCTCAAAGTATTTTCAGCTTAACGACCTGGGCACACACTTGTTTTAAGGTGACCAAGCCACCACACCTCCAGGATGTGCAGCAGGAACCTGGAGGCAGTGGATGTTTTGTTGCTGCAAGGCTAAGCCACATATGAGGATTTAGGATTCCTCCACTCATAATAAGATACAAAGTTTCTCTTTGTAAGGGCCCCTGATAGATGGCTGGAGGAGGATCTCAAGGGGTCTGGTCCTACGTACCAGGCCAGAACTCTATGGGTCAGAATAAAAAGAAGCCTTGGCAGTGGTAAAAGGTTTCCAGAAGGTAGTTAATCAGGACAAGAAAAAGAAGGGGGAAAAGAAAACTTCCAAACCACTTATGGTTGAATATGCCCAGGTTCCTGAAAACTATCAGGCGGTGGTCCCCTACCGCCATCCTGCGCAAGGGACCCCGAGAGCCGCCTGTTTGCGTGGAGGTGCCAACCAGGTCGGCCATTTCAATATAGACTGCCGAGTCCCGCCTTCCGGCACAATTTCAGCCTCAACAGTCACATGACATCCCTACCCAAGGGGGGGCCCCAGGGGAGGGGTCCCCAATGAGGGTGTGGCCAGCTGTGTGCCCGCCCTTGCAGCAGTGGGACATCGAGAGGCCTGCGGGGGTAGTGACTATACCTATCGCGGGTCACCCCACTGATTTTCTGGTGGACACTGGTGCGGCCACCTCTGTAATAGCAGCAAAGAGCCTGCCTCCTGAGGTCCGGATCACCTCTGATTCCTAGAATTGTATTGGTTGAGTCGCATACATAAAGTCGCCCCTCACCATGCCAATTAATGCTGGTCCCTTCCCGACTTGATGATCCGTTTCCTTGTTTCTGACACTTGTCCAGTCAACCTGCTGGGAGCAGACCTGCTCCAATTGATGCGGGCCAACATACAGGTTTTTTCCCTCAGAAGGGATGGAACTTAATTTTACAGGACCCGGGCTCAGAAATGGTATTACTACCGATGTGCACTGAGGGCCCTCCCTCACCGATGTTGTCCTTACCAAGGGCCCTCTCCATCTTTGGTTTCCATCTGTATTTTCCAGCCTCCCATCCAGACTTATGGTCACAGGGACCGGATGATGTCAGGCCTTCTCCTGTCCCCACCGGTGCCGTAATACCTTAAGGAGGAGACTCCTACCCAAGACTTCCACAGTATCCCCGCAAAGCTGGTCCAAGAAGATGGACAGAAGGCTCCAAATACATCCTTTTTAACTCCGGGGTAACTTCTCTCCTGCATCTCTCCCTGCAAAAAACCAACCCACCCCTCTTTGTTGACCATGTGAAGAAGGAGTCCAGAAAGGAGAACCGAGAGATATCGATTGGTGCTACAGATCTCCGAGCTGTTAAATGCAGCACTATCCTAGAGACACCAAAGTTCCCAACCCCCACACTCTCCATTCCCAGATGCCTCCTCAGCTTCCTGCATCAACAGTTATTGAACTGACTAAATCGTTCTTCAGCGTCCCTCTCTGCAGACTGTCGTATTAGTTTGCTTTTACCTATCAAGGAACTTCAATTCAACTGGACCCGGAACACCTCAGGGGCCCATAATAGCCCAAATCATTCTTTACTCAGGTATGAAAGCCTCCTACAACCATGGGGTAGCCAACAACCCTAAGTGACCCTTCTTCACGTATGTCGATGAACTCCTTCTTAGGAGGAAGCCCTGAAGATATGGAAGGAAAAATCTCTTCCCTGCTGCAGCATCTGTCTGCTCTCAACTGCAAGTGTCTCTCAAGGATAATCTCCCAGTGGTGCCCGAAACAAGAGTTGTGTAACTCTAGGCACTGCATATCCCAAGGAACCAGACACCTTACAGATGAACGTCGTGCAAGCCATTACATCCCTTCCTATCCAGAAACTCAAGACAACTACAGAGTTTCCTAGTGCCTCATCACTTACTGTAGTCAATGGTTACCGGATGCATCCAGAAATTATGCCAGCCCTTTATATGATTAGCCTGGAAAACTGGGGGACCTGGCTTTAATCAAGCACCCAAACCCTATGTTTATGAGCAACAACAGACTGTTTCCATGCTCTGCGACTAGCGATATCTCAACTCCCCAGCATCTTGATTACCCAGACTACAATCAACCTTTCAAACCCTATTTGTTTCGGAACAAAGGTGGACCTGCCTCCTGGAGTCCTTACCCAGGCACATGGGGACATGGGGGCCCGCCAACAGCCCCCTCCGGATACTACTCTGTCGATTGGACCCGGTGGCCAGGACCGCTCCGTGCCTGCCTCGAAGGACTGTCCATGCAGCACAGATCCTCTTGGACAAAACCCCCCTTGCTGCGATATAGTCTTGGACATGAAGTGATCAACCAAGCACCCCATGATCCTGGCTGCAGTGCTGCAACAGACTCTATCTCCCGAGCACATGACTCATGCCACGTCACCTGCGCTTACATTGCTCGCTCCTGTTGCCATCTAATTTTCTCCTTTCCAAAACGTTGCATCAAACTGTTCTGAATCCAGCCACCTCTTCTTCCACTACACAGGGGGGAGAAGCGAAGAGAGATAAAGGGGGAAAAAAGGTGGAATACAATCCGTATGAGACTACCATGACTGTCTAACCCGTCCTTGCAAAACAAGCCGTTCAGCCCCATACACAGTGGTGACTGAGGAAGATTCCTCATGCGACCTTGATCTCTGGACTGATGAATCAAGATATGCTACTGAGATGGCACTTTTCAATATAGGATTTGCAATAACCACAGAAGATGATATCCTCATGGCAGAACTCTGCCCCCGGCACTTTCAGCCTCAAGATGCGAGAATAACAAGCTCAGGAGGAAGCCTTAAAATGGCCAAAGGAAAGACAGCCAATTATGGACTGATCAAGGTATGCCTTATGCATAGCAACATGACCTTTGGACTCATCTGGAAAAATCCGGGATTCATCACAGCACGGGAACCCCAGACATGCATGCAGTATCAGATCAAGTCCTCTTATTGGCCGCACTTGAACTGCCCACAAAGGTAGCCATCTTAAAGGTTAAGGCCCATGGCTAAGTGAGAAGACAGACAAGACCCGAGGAAACCAAACAGCGGACCAAGCCGCAAAAGCAGCAGCTCATGGTGTATGGTCAACCAAGATGCTGTATCCTGAGCCCATTATGGTCACCACCAAGCTCGAAGAAGGATTCCAATAAACAACAGGAACTGAAAACTCAAGACTCTTATTGGAAGCCCGGCAGGGCCCCCCAAGAAAGAATATCAGCAGAACCACAACTGGCAACTGCAAAGGAGAAACAAACAGTGGAAGAAAGATGGAGCAAACCCTCGAAAAGAGGGAATTTGAGGTGCAAAGGCCTTGTCTGTATAACTAGAGAATGTATCCTGCCATTGCGGCCTGGGCCATGAGCTACTCATCGTGGAAAGAACAGGCACTCAGCTATGTGCAAAGTGTACCATGCTCCAGGAATCAGTTTGCCAAATATTGCTGCCTACAATCAAGCTGTACTATCTGTACCACCTGCAACCCTTCCCCCAACTGCTCAAGTTTCCCATGCAGCACTTGGCGAAGCCAGAAATATAATCCCATCCAGAGGATATCAAGTGACCACATCATATGGCCTAAGAGGCGGGAAGAAAGAATATGAGTTTTGGGGTTGCAATAGACATGTTTCCAGGATGGCCAGAAGCTACCCATGACCAACATGACCTCCAAAGTAACGGCAAAGAAGCTGAATTACTGAAATAGCTTGTCAGATTGAATCCCTCAGGTGAATCGAGTCGGACCAGGGTCCAGCAATCTCTCCTCGGCTTTTTTCCGAGAACTTAGACATGTTAGGGGTAGATTTGGGCCTCCACATGCCGTACCATCCCCAAAGCTCACAAGGTTGAAAGAATAGAATGGGACCCTCAAGAATAAGTTTGAGCAAAGATGACTGCAGAGTCCCCCTTGCCCCTGGCCAGGAGACCTTCTCCCATTGTTCTGTACCACTTAGGCACACCTCCCACAAGCAAAACAATTGCGCATAACCCCATTTGAGATACGTTTTGGGAAGCATCCTTCTGTTTTGAGGTCAGGGAGCAAGAGTTTAGGGGAAAAATAGGTGACAGGACTGTAAACAATTTGTGATTGATTGTCCATAGAGTTTGACTAATTTGCATGCTGCATTCTCTGCTTGTCTTCCCAGAATCCACAGGGGAAACGGTGCATGATTTCAATACCAGGAGACCGAGTGTAGCATAAAGAGCATATAAAGGAGGATAGCCTGGAGCCCCAGATTTGAACCCATTTACTGTTATCCTGATTACGCCCCCCGGCAGTGAAATTGGGAGGGAAAGCCCACGTGGTATCCCATGGCTTCTCATTGTGTAAAAGGGACCCATTGACAAAATGATTGTATAATATCCTATTATTTGTTATTAATACCTATAGCTAATGCTATAGTGATTTTTTATGGATGGACATTAACCAAAGTGTGCAAACCTTTTCATTCGATGCTTTTGATATATTACCAAATAATCCATGCAAGAATGATGTCTATCCCCGCAGGTATGGAACTAGATCCTTTGTGACAGGTGTGTATTACTTGTGTGAAACACCCCCGGGAATGATAAATTGCTATTCACTGGTCAGTATGTAGGATGGAATACGGGGGAAGACGGGGGATAATGCTCCTCCTGAGCTCGGGCACACAAGGGACCCGAAAGGAAGGTCCTTACTGGTCATGAGACTCTGACCAGGGGAACCGACAAACTTGGGGTTGGATTGATACGACCGGGTGCGCTGTTTCCCCTGTAGTTCACACCTAGGCACCCCAGCCCCGTGGAGACATGGGAAAGTAATGTCTTTGGTGTGTATACCGACTGTGAACGGAGAAGTAGGAGTGATAGAACTTAAAGATCATAAAATCAGACCCATCAACCGCAACTCACCACTGATACCCCCAACTGGGAAATACACTCTCTCAGAAAGCATAGAAGAAGTGTCGCCAATCCCAAATTATGCAGTGGGAAGATGTTTTTACTATATGAAAACCCAAGATTCTCCCCTTGAAAAACTTGTGGCAGAATTGGAAAAATACACCCCGTCAGGGCCCAAAATCTAACAGTGGTGTGTTTGGCCCTGTGCCGGCGCCAACTCACACATGGAAACAACACACCCCTATCCACCAAGTTAGCAGCAGATAATGCAGAGTGTGTATTAGCCTGTTGAAAAAGGGGGGGGGGGGGGGGGGGGGGGGGGGGGTGGGGGGGGGGGGGGGGGGGTGGGGGCAAAATGGTCCTCCGAATGTAAGGACTTGCTCCCCCCTGAAAGTTTAAACCCTAAGTGAGACCACCTGGGGAGTTGTTGGGTCGCTCCTGGGAACTACACATGTCTCTACTCTCTCCTCTCAATACTACAGACGGAAAGAGCATCATAGGGTCTTCCCGCCGGATTTTGCCAGTTAAACCTGACCAGTGGGAATCGGTGAATCTCAACTGGACCCTCCTGGATGTCTTCTGGGTTGTGTGGGAATGGGAAACGAGAAGTGGGTTGCCAGCCTACCTGTAATGGTCCAGTGTACAATTAATTAAGTCTTTCCATGCCCTTCAAGGCTACCCAATGGAACCGGGCCCCCACCTAGATGTCCCCCCAAGCAGGAAGAGACGAGCTGCCCCCCTTATTCCAGGGAAGACCCTAATGTGTATAAATATTCTATTGGAGTACCAAGGGGGGTCCCAATCAGTTTAAAGCGCTAAGAACAAAATTGCTGCAGGCTTCGCTGCACTTATTCCCCAAGTTCAACTTAAGAAGAATGTAACAGATAATTACATTTATTATAACCAGCAAGGTTTGTTAATTAAAGTAGAGATGGGTTTTCAGGGATCTAGAGAAGTAGGCCCCAAATAACTAGGATGACCTTACAGAACCGATTAGACCATCGACAGGTGCTGGCGGAGAAAGGCAGGAGTTTGTGGATTATAGGTGAAGAATGCTGCCACTATATACCTGACGGGACACTGAGTGAATGAAAAAATCACTATCGCCCTAGGTTAAGATAAAGAATCTGTCCAAGGACATAAAGGAGAACTGCAGGAGTGACACTTCTTGGGCTCCCAGGCTGACTTATGGACTGGAGGCTGGAAGCGGGTTACAGCAGGTGGCATGGTACTACTAGTTATAATACTGGTGTGCTACTGTTTGTACTGGGTTGCTGCAATTCCCCTTTACAAAAATCCTATTGGCCAGGATAGCCTTGCGGGATGACCACCTCATGAACTTTCCTTATGGCACGAACAGGAGCCTCTGATGTGATGAAAGAGAACACCACAGACAATCCCCACGTACCAGACCCCCATAAGTAAGAACCATGAGTCAATTCCTCTGATTTTGAAGGGAACAGATCAAGGGGAAAACCTCACACTGGTTAGGTAGGTCACTGAAAGTTGCGTGAGTTGAAATTCACCCATTTAGGGGGGTTTCTTCACAATTCTTCTGAAGAAAATCCCACACCCCTTACCCCCAGTGTGAGCAGATCCAAAGGTCCCTGTGGCATTCTAGTTTTTCAGGAAGGACAATATGGACGTGGAGAAAATCTTGGTCTTTTAGGGGATTGTGAAGGTACTAGAGGTTTTTGAATCAATATTGTGTTATATGAATAAATATGAAATCCCAAGCTTTTCTCCTTATAAGGCATTTTTCAGCTGAGCAGAATCCATATTGTGGAGAATGATGCAGCAATATGAAGAAGCGTAAGATGGCTCAAGGATGTGACCGACTTGTTATCTGTTTCCTCAAGATGTGACCTCCAGCTATTGTCTCCCTTTCCTGAAGTTTCATCTTTACTGGAATTTGGACTGAGTTTTGGCTGAGCAATCCCAGAGGCTTTTTCCCCCAGTACAACGTGGACCAATAAAAAGTAGTTAACAGCAGCCTAAATAAGGACATACATCCGTACCTCTCTCTCTATTGTGCCTCTGCGCCTTGTTTTGATTATACAGATATACAAATAGTGTGTAGAGGCTTTTTTTTGTCGAACTGCTTGGAACATGAATAAAAATTTTGACCGAACTCTTGTGTCTGACTCAGTTTCTATGGGCCGTTTTAATGTTCCCCTGATCGTGTTTTTGGAATACCAGGACAAACGGGGCCCCCCAAAGTTGGAAACGACCCCCAACATTGCAAAAATGCGTGTTTAGTTAAACCCCGATGACAGGGGCCGCTCTTAAATCACTTCACTTTTAAATTGTTGGGCAGTTACGGGGGCAAAACTACCAAATAATGAAGTGGGAACGAGCCTGAATGAGCGTGGGCCAAGATCCTACTTTCTTTAAAGAGCGCACTCCTTTTAACCTTTTCAGATGATTCCAGGCCCGGACTGAAAACCTTTTTCCGACCGGGGAGATGCCCGGGGGCCGCGGGCCAGGACAGTGGTCCGCCTGAAAAACACCTTTTTGGGGACTTTTATGTCGGCTGCGGCCCCGCAGAGGGCCACGGCCCCCGCGACCCCAGCTGGGGTGGATGCTACGCGTGGCCGCAGTGACATACAAAATAACGGGCGGCGCCCCGCGGCCCCTACGAAGGGCCGCCGGCCACAACTGAGCAGGGATGTCCCACGCGCCCCCAGCGCCGCAGCCACCCCGAAAAAACCAGCTTGTTTTTTGGGCGGGGGGCGGGCATACAGTGGGGCCCCCGGCCCCAATGGGGCAGCCGCATGAGCGGCCGTAGTTGCCCGCAAATTAATCTATATCTAGATTGGCTGCGGCCGTAGCCCCTTTTCAGGCTGGCAGGGTGATGTGGTCACTGTGAGGAGGCGGGGCCGGGGGTGCACGCAAGGGGGGGGAGGGGTGGAGGCCACCCGCTCACGTGAGAATGGAGTTCATTTTGGTTCCAACTCCCAAGTCCTGCCCCCCTGTTTGAAACGCACCCTTGCCTCTCATGGAAGGGGCTCTGCACCTGAAAGGTTTTCCCTCCAAAAAGTAATTTGATGGAACTTCACTTTTGGGATCGTGCCACTTTTTCCCCCTGGTAGTGGGAAGGAAAGGCCCAAAAAAGGGTAGGTACAAGTACCAACCTCTTTTGGGGGGGGGGCCCTTGTTCTACTACTTTCCTCCCTTTTCCCCCGCCCGCCCACCTACCTACTTTACCTCCCTTGGTGCCCTGAAATACCAAAGTACCCCCCTTTGGGTCCCTCCCCAAAAATGCCTACATACCCCCCTTTGGGGTCCCTGTTTTCCTATGTCCCCCCTTTGGGGGCCTGCCCGCCCGCCTACGCCCTTTCCCTTTGGGTTTCCCCTCCCCACCCCCTACGTACCTCCCTTGGTGCCTGTCAAACCAATTACCTCCCGGGGTCCCTTTCCCCCCCCCCACCAAAGTACCTCCCTTGGTCCCTCCCCAAATCCGCCTAAGAACCCCCTTGGAACCCTCCCCCGCCCACCAAAGTACCTCCCTTGTTGACGTCTCCCTTAAATATTTCCTCCCGTGCTGCCTGCCCGCCCCCTAAAATCCCTTCCTTGGTCCCTCCCCTTCCGCCTCCTTACCTCCTTTGGGGTGTTTTCCCTCCCCGGGCCACGTGGGCTGCCCGCCCGCCTTTGGGCTGGGGGGACCTGTGTGCCAGTGCTCCCTTTCGATCCCCACCCGGGCCCGGGAAATGATTCCACAGTTTTCCCCCAAACCTTTTCTTTTTGAAAAATGATACATAAAAAGGGCCCTCCTCCCCGAAAAGTGGAGAGGATGCCAGCAGAAATTTTTTTGGGGTTGACGTCACGATTATTTTGCCCTTTCCCATTGATCCACCCGTTTTCTGCTTTCAATCGGTAAATAATTCGTCAGTTTTGCAAAAGGCCAAAAAAAAAAACGGGATTTGACCCAAAAACAGAGATAAACAAGTAAAGGGGATATTTCCCATGTCTTCTTTTGTTTTGTACCCACCCCCTTTGTTTTGGCTCCCAAAAACTTTCGGACAATCCAATGCAAACAAAACACAATGTAAAACTGGCCTTCCACTCTAAAGGAAAACAATGGGTTTTGTGTTTTTTCCTTTTCATTCCTTTGGCAGATTAAAAAAAGGGGGAAAAAACCCAAATATAGTGGCAATTTTCCTTGGGATTTGGTGGGGGGTTGGGAAACAGAATTAGGAAACTTTTGGGTGGTCGAGGGGGGAAAAAGTGGTCGGGTTGGGCAGCAGAAATAAGTGGGCCACAGAGTGGCAGAATGAAAAAATTGCAGAAGGGCAGCAGCATAGTAGGTCAAGAGTGGCACAATAAACAGATTTTGGGAGGGGGGGGCAACTTTGAGTGGGCCCAAACAAAAGTTGCACAACCCAAGATTAGGGAGGGCGACGGCAACATGAGTGGGCCCGGGAGGGGGCAAATGAAAAGTTTAGGGAGGTGTAAGAAATTTAGAATTGCCCTTTAAAAAGAAACCTTTAAGAGATCACGGGTTTAAGGGGCTGTAAAAGGGGCTTTCTCCTAAACCCCCTCTTATTTTCCCTGCCCAAACCCAAAGTTGAAACATTTCCTTAATATTAAATTTTTTCTTTTATATCAAAATTGTAAAATACCCCCAAAAAAATGGGCCTTAATATAAAAAAGTAAACAATAGGATAAACCCCTGTGATAAAAAACGGTAAAGTCTTGGGGGGGCTCTCCCTCTTATGGGGACGAATAAAGAAAAGGGGGTTTGGAAAACACATGAAAAAGCCCGGGAGGGGGCAAAATGCCCATAGTGAAAGGGGTTTGGGGGCCGCATGAGGGGGCCCCCCAGTGGAACAATGACAGGTTGGGGAGGTAAAAAACAGCATGGGGGTTAGGCCACAGAGGGCCCACAATGACAGTTTGGGGAGGGGGACGCACAGCAGCAAAGGAGCCTTTAGTGGGGAGGTGGCAGTAGAATCAGAAGGCTACATAATAGCCCAGTGAAGAGTGGGGAGGTGGGTGGCAATACCAGTCCCTGGTAAAGATGGTGGTGTAGAAAGACAGCTGGCAGCAGATGTGTGCATTGGCGTGGCAGCATCATGAATAGTAGCTGAGCAGGTAGCCAGAAGAATCCAAATTTGTCAAAG
The DNA here is from genome assembly GCA_025379985.1 of Phyllomedusa bahiana. Taxonomy (NCBI): domain Eukaryota; kingdom Metazoa; phylum Chordata; class Amphibia; order Anura; family Hylidae; genus Phyllomedusa; species Phyllomedusa bahiana. Next base: position 909 of record JAODAL010061817.1, on the reverse strand, counting down.
TTTGGGTGAGGTGGCATGGCTGATCTAATCTGATGCATAAGGCATTGGTGTTGGGAAATCCTGACTGATCCACGCCTGATTCATCTTGACAAAGGTGAGTCTCTCCACATTTTGGGTGGACAACGAGTTCTCCTTGGGTAACTATGGCACCCTTGCACGAACACCCACACCTGATGCGCATCGTACTGGCGTGTGGCAGGAACACTCTCCAGTGCAAACTCAGCGATGTTGCGGCCACATATCATTTGGCTGCCCATTATCCAGTGGATTTCAATGTTGGGTTTTGGGAGGTTTGCAGTTGAAAAAAAGACCCCCCTTTTGGACCAGTAGTGAGAGTCCAAAAAGGTGGAGAGCCAGAAGTCACTAAACAGGCAATCAGCAATGCAGCGGGCCATCTGCTCAAGTGATCTGAGGGACTCCCTGCCTCCTATCTCCACTGTATACTGCCACGTGTGTCTGGGTCACTGCCTCGTCTTCCTCATCTCCCTCTACCTTCTCCAACTGCTCCTGCTCCTCCTCTCCTGTCACCTGGGTAGAAAAAACACTAATTTCGTAGACATTGCTTGTGCTCCAATGTCCTCCTAATCCCCGCTCCAGTCAGCCCCCACGTACTCATAGTCATGTAGTCATGTATATGTAGTCCGCCACGTCTCCAGTCCCTGACCAGACAGATTTTGCAGCATTGTTCAAGGACATGAAGCAGTGGAATTACTTTTTTCATCCGGTAGTCATGGCAACTGACAAAAAAACATGGCTTCTCAAGGGGCCGAGTAAACAGCAGGTTTCCACACATGAGCTGCCATGGCTGACATCCAAATTACACAGGCAGTAATTCCTGTCCACTTGGGTCTTCAAGAAATCATTAATGGCCTTTCTCTGTTCATAAATGGCAACATATGGGGGCTGGAA